>JAQGBJ010001140.1:0-26208 GCA_034698345.1 Sphaeridia pumilis | reverse complement strand
AAGCTAAGATCTGCAGGGCCATCGGGCAATCAAATCCATCACTGATACTTGCTGTGAATCCAAAGCATCAAAAGGTTACGGCCAAGTTAAGACAGCTTTCACCATATCAAATATCAATCAATAAGCATTTTTTTAAATATGCACTCCAGTCTAGAGTTCCGTGGTTCCATGGCGTTGAAGCGGATTTTCCTGTGAAAAATATTAGTTTCGCACGCGTCTGTAAGACACGGCTCGATACTGACCTTCGTCCAGGAAATCTTCTTCTTCGTCTCGTTGAGCCAACTCTTTTTGCTTTGCGTCGTCGTTGAGATCCATGGCTTTCATTTTAGCAGCGTTTGATTGGATGAATTCCTCCAACCGGGCATTTAAAGCCTGCAAAAATGTTCATATATAGCTTTTTGCTTCGAAATTGACGAAAAACAGCAGTAGATTTTACTCTGTACTGACCTCGCCCCACTGCTGGAACATTTTACCAGCTGCCTTCTGAAGTCCGTAGGACTTGGAACGAGGGCCGCCCATAGCCTTTGAAATTCCAGCGCAGGACGGTCGAAACACCGGAAGCTTCATCCACAATGGCCAGTGTCCTCTGTTGCAAGCGTGGACCAAGAAACAACATTCCAGCAAAACGGAAGCACGGGCCACGACCACAGTTTGGGGCTGCAAAAACAATGACGAAGGTCAGTAAAGGTTCTGGACAAGTGCTGACATGTTCAAATCAATCTCAAACATACCAAATCCAATAAGGCCGCCATCAAATGAGCATCCGGAAGTGAGCCAGGGTGAGTAATTTCCAGCAAAAATCCAAACCTCAGTAAACCATCTCTCACAGTTTCTCTGTCCACGAGTCTTCTTTCTTTGAGCACCACAAATTCATTGCTATCCCCAACCATCTGAAAGAATAAAAGATTATTCGCACCAATAAAAGCAACTAGTGAATAATACACTTCAGACCCGCCTTACATGATCACTATTGACGTTCTCCAAGGACCCTCGCCTACTGATACCTCCGCCTGTATTATCGTCATTAGTGGACTCCCGCTTAATCTTGATTCGTTTCAGCCTTTCCTCAACCCGTTTCTTCGCCTTCTGGACAATAGTGGCTTGACGGCGTGTTGACTTGGCGTTCAAGTCTAAAGCTGAGTCATCCACGTCCATATCGAACGACTTGTCTCCACCTGAGCCCTTTGTCAGCCAGCTGACTAACCGAGACTCTTTTTTCGTTGACATTCCTTTTCGAGAATTAACGAGATCAATTTCGCTCGATTTTGGCGTCAGCGTTGCATGTTTCCTTGTCAAGGTTCCGCTTGGGCTTTCTCCAGTAATATTTTCTGTCTCTCCCATGCTCTGCAGAAATATTAATTAAAGTTTGTTATAATCAACATAGGACTTTCAAATTAAAGTAATGTTTGTATAACTTACGGCACATGTCGACGAGGAACTCTTCTTTTTGAAAAAGTACTTTTTGTTGTTAACGGTGCTGGATGGCGTTCGCTCATTATTTCCTGTTTCATCCATTACGTAGTAGCTCTGGGTTTCATCGTAATTTTGCCGCTGTCGAACTATTCGTGAAGTGTGCGTTTTGGCCTCTTCTTTCGTATTAGGCCTCTCGGCTGAATCAATTAACGCCGACAATGCAACTTTTCGGAAAGAATTTCCATCGTTTTCATAAATGTATGAGATCAGGTTCCGCACGTCACAATACAAAGCCTGGAATCAAAGTACAAAGAATTACTGCTTGAGGACTGGAAACTTTTTTTTGTTTGTCATCACCAACACTCACCATGTTCTCTGAACTGCGAAGTTCTTTCGACATATTCGCCAGCCGGGACACAAGTTTCTTCAAAACAGATTTAAATATTTGGCATTCAACTTTACTAGTACTGCCTTCCATCCCGGTTGAGTAGCTGGCATAAAAATCTTTGATTCGCGGGTCTGCAAGTCATAATAACACATGCCTTTAACGTACTATCCCAACCCAATGTTTCCAACATTTTCAAGAAGGACTTACTTAACGGTGACAGTAAACTTGAGGGATCCACACAAAAACTGCATAAGGCATGGAAAAAGTCGATGATTGTGCTAACACTCTGGGTCATCACAAAATTTTCGTAAAACTTGGCAAACTGAACTCGAAACTTGATTGAAAGACGGAGCAGCAAATTATTGCCATGAGATCTGACGGAATCCGACGTGTTGCACCTTTGAGCGTCGCCGCAGCCATGAGTGCAGCCCATTCCCGTCACAGTCCTAAATTAAATATTATAAATTTCTGTAGTTTAAAAATTATTTCGAAAATTCAAAGGGATTTAACTGTACAAAAATTACCTTGTAATAGTTTCAATGACGGTGAAAACTTCATCATCCTTTTCAACATGATCATAGATTATGTCCAACAACTGAAGCGCCACCTGGGAGATCCTCACGGATTTTACAATAGCGTCCCTTGCACACACCCGATGCAGAGCTTTGATTATCACTTTAACATTGATTTCTCCATTATGTTTGATGTAGAGAGCTGTTCCAGGAGCTTCTGCAGCATCGCTAACAGTGTATGAGATGTTTGTGTCACTAGTTGACCTTGTAAGTTTACTGCGCTGGACTTGAGCGGGTTGCCGCTTTTCTTGGATAAAGTTTTGAAGAATTGAGTTCAAGTGGCTCTCCAGCGATGATACCCGCCTGAGGAAGTGCATGAATTTTTTACCACTAATTCGCAATTTTTTTAAAATCTCAAAGTAGTTAGTAGGCTTACATTCTTTCAGGTGAAGGTGTTGGTGCCGGCGTGTGCTCAGTTACTGTGATGATTGGATTTGGGAACATGCTTCGCTCTGGCTTTCTTTCAGCTGACAGTGTAGCGACACCAATGTACCTGCAAATTTTCCTCACATTGATTAGTTTCCCGATTAATCCACAAGGGTTTTAACTATAAAAAATTCATCAAAAACTATTATATTAAAATAAAAACTAATTCATGCCGACTAGGGCGATACTACAAAGGATAGTAGAAGTAGAAAGCACTGAAAGTGGCAATTTCAAAAAGAGCTTCATGCAGGAAGACTATTGGAAGCTGTCGGTTAGCTAAAAGTGCTGATGGTTTCGCAGAGTTGGCAAGGAACTTGGTCTTTAGCAGTTAAGCAATGTAGACAGATTTTCATCCGGTGATGGAACTTACCCTGCAGGTGCTGCCAGTTCATCACCTAGTAAACAGCTATGAAAGGGACAGAAAGAGATTTCACACACCCAGAAAATATTCACAAGACGAGCCAATAGCCAATAGACACACACGGAACGGTAGGCGTAACAATTAAGTTTCTTATATAAGTTGACTGTGTTCAACAACTGTTTGTGAAATGTCGTGCAAGACGACTCGGGAAAAGTGTAAAGTTAATATAGAGGGCTCAAAAAGCTACTCATGCCATTTTCGAGTCAGACTTTTACATCATGTTAGTGTTGGTTCCTACCATTAACTAAAATTTAACTTCAGAAACGGAACGTACCTTAAACTGGGCATGCTTTTCCCTTTGTATAAATTGGATTCTCCGCTAAAGTAAGATTCGCTCATAGTTTCAGCCTTCTTGTCCAGCTCATCGCCATGGCCCATTGCGGATCTTGTTCTCACCAAAGCTTGGTCAGAATGTTCCTCCTAGTTTTTCAAAAAGCCCAAATAAAAATAGCGCTCAGCCCCAAGCTTGCAGCACTCATAATAAACATACCGCAACTTGAACGCCATTACTTCCCTCTGGTGTCCCGCTCTTCTCCAGCATCTTGTCAGACTTGGATAAAAGTTTGGTTTCAACAAACGTTTTAAAGTCAAAGACAGTCAGTTTTCGTTTGCCACCCCTTTCACTCCCACGTCTCTGAGAACTGGACCGTTGTCTTCGTTGACTTGTCGGGGATGAGCAGGCTGAATATGATCCAAATTGTTGCATATCCTTCGAAGTTCCCGACCTAGTTTTGGCACTTAAGGAAGACTTGAGCCTGGACTTTTCATTGGGCATGGCGATTCCATTGCTGCTGTCCGTACTGCCACCAGTAGATCTTAAGGCCGGAGACGGAAGCGAGTTACTTCGCTGACGGCGGGAACTTTCAAGGTCCTCGGTTTCAGTGTTTTTCAAGGCGACCAGTTCTTCCATCCTGTGTAAAAATACATTAGTAATAGGTAATTACACAACAAGTTGGATCTTTAAAAAAGTAGCTGTTTCAATTAAAGAACCTTTTGAGTAAGTATGACAAGCCCCAAAAGACACCTTCTTCTTCCCAATGGGCAATGAACAAACATCGGAGAACTGCAACATCCATGTATGTCGCCAATCGAGGGTTTTTCCAGGCCGGAACATTTTGAGATGGCGTTGTCGTCTTTGAAGTTTTTGGAGCTTGAGAAATACTTCCGCTTCCAGTTGTACGGCCAGCTATTGAAGCTCGAGGTGAAGAATCAGTCCGAGGCCTGTACTCGTTGGATCTATTGGAATTTTAATTATTGTTACCGAACAGAAAAATAAATCCTCAAACTTACAAAATAAATATACTCACCCCTTTCTCTCCTTGGATTTGTCAGCCGGTGAAGCTTTGTGGGATTCGTTGCTTGATTGTCGGACGGACATCTGCCAATATTTTACAGTCATTAAAACCAAAAACATTTTCATCTAACTTGTCGGATTTAAGAATCGTAACCTAAACTGACTTTAAATATTGTCCCCTCTCGCATTCCCTCGGATTCAGGTATGGAGCCCAGTCTGAAGATCATCACATGCTCCTCGTCGTTGCTTGATGATTCTTCTGGAATAGTTTCCGGAAACGGCACGCTCGCCGTTTCTGCTCCACATGCAGGCCCGGCCAATTTCTCCAGCTAGAAACCGATCACCATTTATTACACACACATTTTTCAGTGTCAACAATATTCCCACAAATTTAAAACTCACCTCTTTTTCAAGTACCAAGTTTGTGCTGCTGTAATCAGTCTTAGCGTGTTCAGGAGTAGGCGGTGGCGTTGAAATGGCAGTCTCTTGCGCACTTACTTCCATAAGCGAATTATTATCAGGTCCTGTAGAGGATTCAATAATTATTTTATGATACAGATTAATTTAATTAATTTTATACAAAGTTTAATTAAGTTATAATTAAACATAGTTCCTCACTTACCCGACTTACGTGCTCCAGTAGCGCCAACAAACACATCGCCGTACTGTTCCTTCTTGGTCTTCCTGACAAAGAAGGGGTCAAGCGGCTGTTTCGGTTTCACTGGACAGGTGAAGCAAATTGGATCGGGGCTCTTGTAAGACCACATATTTGGCCAAACCCGGTATCCGTTCTCCATTCGAAAGTTGTTAAAATCCGTCATCTTCAACTGGTTGCACAGCGGAGCAAATAGGTACACAAACAGCTAAAAGCGACAAACCTCCATTGGAATTCAAGCTCCATCAGTTTAAATGTATTTTAAAGCTCAATTTTTCCACATACCGTTACGGCAGAAATTGGAAACAAGTAATTAAAAGGCCCGGCTGGAACGACGCGCTTCTCATAATCGGCGTCAGCACATTCTTCAGCAGAGTCAAGCAGAATCCAATGCAACGTGTAAAGCAGCTTTGTTTCTGATGAGCCTAAGCCACTTTGGATTCCCTGAAGTTTTCTGTCGGGTATATTAATCGCATTTAAAGAAATCCAATTTGGATAAATATTCACAGACACTGAATGAGGTCTAACCTGTTCGTTAAAAGTTGAGCAGTGCAATGCATCACATGGGGAAATGATGTTTGAATCAATCTCCATCGTGGAATGTTTTTGATTGCTTCCGTCAAACTGGGCGACAGACCAAACAAAATGTTCTGGACCAGAACTTTCTCCAGAGACTACAAAAGGCAATGAGTTTTATAAATTCATAATAAATATGTGAAGCTTTCCATACATAATCTGATAAACTGACCTCACCAGTCAGTTTCGCTATATATTACTAGCAATGCATGCGAGCTTGATTGAACCAATGTTTGTGAAATTACCTTACAAGCTTCTCTTATCTCCTACACCACGTCCATTTCCAGCAAGTAACGCAAGTATTAAAAAGTATATAAATCATCCGTTAGTTTTCCCGCTTTCCTTTTTAATGTATCTTTGCCCGCAGATCATTCATAGGCGATCAGATAAAGTCTAATAATGAAGGTTCACAAATTGCTCTCCAAGAACCAAAGTTTGCACAATGATTATCTAGTTCTACAATCAACATTCCCAAAGGTACATTGACTAATTACAGCCAAGGGACCACTGAACAAGCTCACATGATTCAACGTTCCTTTTCAGCGTTTCATTCACACGCTCATCGGAAGAATTATCAAAGCGATAAACACACCAAGGAAATTCTACCTCCATTTGTTAATAATAAATATCTGCTAATTGATGATAAGGGTTACAACTAAAACTCATGCGCGACACGCCACAACTTTCAGGATGAGGTTGATTCAAATGTTTATACTACTACTAGATCGGCATATGGTAAGAATTTTTTGCAAGCTGCAAAATACTTTATGTTGTTCAAAGACTAATTTACCAGATGCAGTAAAAGCCGCTGCAAGACAAATGCAAGCAAAAACTGCAGTCAGTCATTGTGAGTACACGTATATAATAAGTTCAATTAGTTTCAGCCATTCGGGTTAATATTTAAGGAACCATGCCAAATGCACGCGTCAATGTCAGTTAGGTTAAAAAAACATGCAGCAATCAAGTCAAGGTCAAGCTTCAATTCAGCCATAAAGTACAAACTTTTAGGAATGTACATTTTAAATGTATCATTTGGTAAAAACATTGTCGTTAATATGAATCCGCTTACATGATGTGTTGTCGGAGATTGGCAAAACTATGCACAAAAATGTCAGTCGCATCAGTGAAGGTAAGCATGAAACAAGAAAATTGCTGGAAGCTCATTTTTGTAAACGATTAGTTTCTGTGAACACCTACGGTAATTATCATCACAATAAAATTTCCCTGTTAATAGTATAGCTTTTACTGATGCTTGCTAATTTTCAGTTAATTGAATATTGCCTCATCTAAAACCCGTCAAGCTGTTATAATTCTCGCATCCAATTAAATTCCAATCAGCAATATCCTGATGAACGGAAGTTATCTCTCAGTCAGTCAGCCTAGAAACATAAGTCTGCTGCATCTCGCCTAGAAATTACCAGAACCATTCATCAATCACAAGGTGACTCTCCCCGCATGAATTTATACAATCCAGTTCTGTAACTTTTTGCTTTCTCCACAGCTCTGTACATGACCCCGGATTGTAATCATTCTTGTTTCTCCTGACTGGAGAAAGCTGGAGCGTTTCTACTTCTCCTTTCTCCTGGACTACTCAACGTGTTTGCATTTAATCAGGCAAATGACAGGACTGGAAGAAGAAGTTAATGGCCCACCAGCCGGCCACCACCACAGTCTTTGACACACGTATAATTTCGACCTGCGCCGGTGTGTACATGCATGTACAACAGCTTGCGGCTGACAAGTTTTTGTGTCGAGTAACGTGAACCGTGTGGCATCTGCCACTGTTTACATCTGCTTCTTTCTGAAAGAACCATTCTTTGTTTATCTACTGATAAGTAAAGGAAAAGGCAGGCACGCAAAACCCGAACCAATATACAACAACCGCTCTTTTTTCTCCGGATCTCACTTTCACACAGTCATAAAATTCCTGGCAGTCAGTCAGTCCTCTCCGATAAAGATAAAATGAAATCTGACTATATATTCCCAACACATGTCTTTCCCCCAAAAGTTGAGCTCTGAACAAACCATAGCAAAAAAGCATAACGCCTCTTGAGACATCTTAATAAAAATGATCTTCATGAAAATTTAATTCAAAGAGTCTGTAGTCTGTATAGTAGTAGGCTATGTTCCCAATGCAAACAAGTACTTTGTCTTTTACACATTTCCCCGCGAATATACTTTCAGGTGCTCCTGTGAATGTAAACAAAGACAAATTCAGCTCAAAAGTGCCCTTGTTCAAACACAAGTCTAAATAATAAATGGACTCCTTGCATCCACAAAGACGTTATCCATTCACCTTGATACGGCCCGGCATCCTGTATATCACTCGTTGAGCAAAGTGCCCAGAATGCATTATGAGCTCAAATCTCAACGGAGTCTTATTTTTTCATTCTCATCCCGTCTCATCACGTCATATACATTATTGTATTTATCCCTGCAAACGTCTCCAAAACTGACGTCTTTTCTTCAACACCATTTCCACGTCTTGCACAGTGAAAGTTTTGTGCAATCACCAAATATTACAGGTACGCCAACCTGATTATTACTTGTACTGTCTAGTAATGGACTTTCCAAATTAATCTCATCAGTAGCTAGCCAGCTAATTCCACCAGCAGAGACAAAGACAACAAGTGTTGTACAGAGACTTTGCTTCTCTTGGGAGAAATTCACTTTTCTGTCTTCTTTCCTCAGAACAATTTGGCAGAACAATGAAACTTTGCCATGTTTTGTTGTACTTGCTCTCATTCCGTTAATGCATTTCTCTTCTACTACTACACACCGACCGACACGCCGGCTCACCGATTACTTTCCTTCCTTCCACTCTTTTGTCCTTGGTTCCTTCCGTTTCAGGATACCAAACGAATATCAAGTCATTCAGCCCGCTTTTGTACACATTGCTCAAATTTCCGACACAAACTCCTCCATAATTTTTCCTTATATTCCGATGTTTAACTAAACTTGCCAAAATTGCAAAATAAAATCAAACCGAATGGATTGATTATTCTGCATAAAAAGTTATATGGCTCATAAAATCTCCTTTTCCTCACTCAGCCACATGTGCGTACAACTTTCACGTTCCGCCTCCTATTTATATCCTCCATCCACATACTGGATACATTGTCCGAATACTGATTACACGTAAACTGTTATAAATAAAAATCAGCAGTTGAAACACTGTCAAATTTCGCACGGTTAACGGATACACTCACTTTGCGAAATATAAACATTTTCCCCTTTCCTTACCACACAGGTCGCTTCATGAAGCTTGCCCAGCTTTGGTCGTATAAACGGACACGTTTGCCGCCACAAAAAGGTTTGGATGGGAATCGGTACCGCAAAGTCTTCTTCCGGAGGAGCAGCAGTGGCTCCTCCGGAATTATCTTCAGGTGTCATCACGTAGGAGACGCTGATGGGATTCCTTCACTTCATCGAGGAAAAATGGACGCTGCTTTTCTTGTGTATTAAGACGTTTTGACAGAACCAGATTCCACGCTCAATGCCCGACAACAGCCATGATTAATGATTCGACGATTTTGTAGGCTCGGCTATATATTTCCAGCCACCGGCTTTCTTCTCCTCCTCCAGGTATCTCGTTCCGTGGTTCTCTCAAGTCCGCGGGTATTCAAAGGGTGAAAATAACCGTGTAATTTCCAGGGAGGCGTCAAGATAATTTCCAGAGATAAACACACCGAGTGACTGAGGTTTAGATGCAAAAGTCGATTTTAGCACAAGTGATTAGGCTGGTGTCTGTATACAAACGTGGCTCGCTCAATTGACTGTTGACACGCAACAGGGGAAATTCACACAGAACCGCCTGGCTCTAATGGATTCAGATTGATTCTTTACACTGGTCATCACAAGAGGAAGCCTGCAGAGCCAAATAAAAGTTTTTCAAGTTAGGAGAAGCAGGAAAAAGACACGAAATATATCTGCAACTTATTTAGAGACGTCTTAAAATTCCAATATACTGACTTACAGCTGTTGATTTTGTTTGCAACTGACGTAACTGCTCGTGACGTTGAAGAGCGGAGAAACTGCCACATTTTGGCAACATTCTTCACGAGACTTCACAGATGAAAAATAGCCGAGTTTACTCTACACGCACTGTTATTCTTTCTTTGCCGTAAAAACACAAAAACTTGTGTATTTATTGCCACTAATAAAGAGTAAGCACCGTATTGGCAATTTCCAACTCGAACACACAAATATACGGGTCCACACCACGTTCAAGAATCGGATTGATGTCCGACATGCATTTCAAAGACGTCTTGTCCTCGTCGAAATTCACAAGAAACTGTGCATTTTCCCAAGAAAAATGCCAGCAAAGATGAATACAGAAGAGACAGAGGTAAAAGCACGAGGGAACGCTTATATTCGGCCGCTTCCGTACGTTAAGGTGTATGGCGAATTAATATATAATGGTCATTTCCCATTCAGACGGTTTAAGTGGTGGAAAGCGGTCAGGATCCCGTAGGACCATGAATATTATAAATCTATTATGACCAACACCGACGAGACCTTCTTGGACGGCAGGAATCACGATGCCTGGCTGAGCACCAGGTGGAAAAAGTTGCAAAAAAAAAATGAATCGACAAGCTCCGGCCGAGAGATTTGCCCTAATGACTCAAGACATTTTTCTCCACTGCTCTTCCAGCCGATCAGACAAGTCAGGCCTTATGGACAAGTGACTTTGGAAGCCCACACTGGCGAGATAAATTGTTGATGAACTTCGGTTTATGGCTACCAAAGAGAGTGTCTAGAAGCTTTGCCCCCGTCTCCAGGTCGCCCACAGTTCAAGGGTCGTCCTTTGAAATTAAATTGGAGCGGACTTGGTGTGTAGGGTGGCGGGCGGTGAAAGAAGTCGACAGGGGATCCAGGTAAGGGAAAGTGGTTCTGGTAGTGGGAGGAGGGTCGGCGGTGTGTTTTGAATATATGGGTGATTGTGAATAATAAAAGAGCAAGATGAAACAAGGGGAATTGTGTGATACTGGCGTGATTGGCAAGAATGAGGAATGAACGAGGTCCGGATGGAACACCTTGCTTTTAGTGTCGGCGATGGGGGTGCAGACAGACTCACAGGCTGGGGCTCCGAGAGTCCAAGTGCAAGTGGCTGTAGGAAAAGTGCAAATGTTTGCTCCTGGTCCATCCGCTTGCGAAAGCTCCTCTCGTCTTCGTCCTGTTCATGTGCAAATAGGGCCACGGACCGAATTCACCGAATCCCTCTTATTCCTTCCTATGCTCCTGCTGCCTTGCTTTCCTGGGTGCGTGCGTTGGGTCCTTCCGCCATGTGTTGGTGGCTTCGTCGTCGTGTATCAAGAGTCTCAACTGACTCTTCGAGTATCCGAGTATCTTGCAACGGGAGCAAGTGGGACAAGAAGATTCCGAATCTTTGCCACTTTTAGCTAGGTCGCTTTCCCCCTCCTTCCCATCATATAATGCATGTGTAGAGGATCCCAAGGAGCCGTACTTCCCCAATCGATTTTCTTCCCCCAACGAGCC
Source organism: Sphaeridia pumilis (assembly GCA_034698345.1). NCBI lineage: Eukaryota > Metazoa > Arthropoda > Collembola > Symphypleona > Sminthurididae > Sphaeridia > Sphaeridia pumilis. Next base: position 14,964 of record JAQGBJ010001140.1, on the reverse strand, counting down.
AAAGCATCCAACATCTTCCCATAACAACACACGACTTTCTCCGCTACTCCGAACCAAGGAAGCCTTTATGGATGCTGCTGGCCTACCAACCCCGTCTGGACCACCAACCGCCCCTCCTGCCAGCCGCCACCGCCGCCGCCGTGCTTTCTCCAACTTTCCTCTTCTTCCAGCCCAGAGAAAGCAACAACTCTTTTTATTATCCACTTTCCATCCACTAGCCTACTGCCATCCGGTTCCATCTTCCCGTCCACAACCTCTCTTTTCCCCTCATCCAACTTTCCTAAAACCCAGTAAACGTAAGCTCCGTCTCTATATATTCTCCTATAACTCTTTCTTTCCGCCTCTTCCTGTCTCTCTCACAGACAGTTGGCAAAACCAAATATTTTACCCATCCAACCCACACCGTCCTCAATCAGTCAGCAAAGCAATATCCTCACATGAGCCAAGTATTCAATTCACCCTTTACCTGCCAATAAAATGCATAACAACAACTTTCACGCTTCCTTTCTGTCCGTCCTAGACTCACCAAGAACCTCCGAAACAAAAGACACTTTCCCTCATTTCCTCAATGACTCCTTCATTAGCCCTTGACGATTAGCCGGCTTATGGTAAATGTAATGCACCTGGTGAATTTTTCATTTCGTTGGAGCCGCTCCCTCAGCAGCTGCTCCTATACGTTTCGATAGATTCGCTACTGACTTTAGTATTGCATGCTTCACACGCCTGTTGCCCCAAAAGTAACTTCCTGTTAGCTTTTATCTTTGCCGAATCTATACCAGAATTTATGCCGCTTCGTCTTCTACAGCTGTATCGGAAAAAGCTTTTAGAGCTCATTTTACGGGGTTTTGCATGTCGTAAACTTTTACAGACCTGGTCTGTGAGAGTGAGATAACCGTTTCGTTGCAACTTCATTAGGACTCGCGGATGTGTAAAAAGGTTGCTGGATTGTCTTTGAAAATACCTTTTTTCTGAAACAACTCTTTCCAACTGACAGATGCCAAGGTTGGTAAGATACTAGGAAAAACTAGGACCACTTTCACGGCGTCCGGTAACAGCGTCCACTCCAAAGTTTCTATTGTTTGCAATGTAAACCGAGATGTTTGGTCGACGCCATAGCCTGTGGGTGTTGTTGGCTTGTCTTTGAAAGAGCCTCCATTTGTTCTTGTATCTTGCTCGACTATACGCTGACGGCAAACATGCGGGTATTTGTGGCCGCTTGGGATATTAGGCTAGGGAGGCACATGTGTGAATAAAAGGCCGCTACTGGTCTTATGGCACTAGTTTTACAATCTGGTGATGTAATAACGAGCTAATAAATGGACAGATCACATCGTTTCATCACAGCACATAACGCTCTGTTTACTTTGGAATGATATGCATGGTGAAAAAGTTACGTAGTATAGAATCAACAAAATCAGACTTCACAGTTACAATATTGTGTGTGTGTGTCAACGTAATAATAGTCACGTACAGTGAATTATGCTTATTTCTATACCCTACTTAATATAGCTCTATTCGACTAAACACCGGAGGAGGATTATCTTTGGTTAAATCAAGAGTGATATAAGGTTGGTTGCATTTAAGGCAAGGTAGGGAACACAGCAGAGCCATGAACACTCAACAATTAAGTACATTGTGCACAATCTCACTCCATCCAGTGTGCTCTTTTGACTAGGGTCACAACAAGTATTGACTTTACTGACGCTTCTTGCGCTCCTTTGTCCCTTTGTGGCTCTGAGTTGTAGGCTCTGAAATGGGTGCAGCAGGTCTGTGCTCTTGATCGTGGCAAACCCCATTTTCGCAACAATGGCTCACAATCTCCACAGCACATCGTCTAGGAAACCAACCCTTGACTCTTCCGGTTCTCAGTGACTGGGGATCAGATTCGTCCAATTCTACCAATGTACCGTACATCCAGAACCTGCAAATAATCGTTCAACATTAACCACGGGCCTGATATATCTGATAGCCTGCTTCATCCCTTGAGAAGTCGTACTTTTTCCAGCGTGTTACCACAAGTCTCTGGTCCTTTTTCAACTTCATCCTGCTTTCGTCAGATAGTGGAGGACGGCAACACACTTTGAAGCCTTTGCTGATGGGAAACCATGACCCTGAGTAATCTTCCACAACAACATATTCTTTCGCCCGTCGCTTCTTGTCATCTTTTTGATTCAGTTGTTCCATCTGTACAGCAGGGGGACGGAATGAATGAGCAGATTGATCTACTTTCTAATTGTATCTATCAGGATTCTTACCGTCATATCATACTGACCACATTCCTCTCGTACTGGCCATGTGATGCCATCTCCAAATGGCTCGAAAGAATTATTCAAAACAAGCCAAAAGTTGTTCTTCCAACCCAAATTGTACGGGTTGGCGAACGCAGGAAGCTCAGGATGATACTTCCGTCTGTAGTGGGCTTTCTCCACTATCCAGTCCTCGATTCCAGTCTGATTTTTCAGTATCACCTTCAGCTACAGACATCAAAAGAATTTAATGCATGTTCCCACAACAGACGGTTTGAGCAAAATTGGTGACTAACCTGGTAAAACATCAGAATTCCAACCCCGAGCGTTACTCCTATTGCACACCCGATGCTGAAGAGAACCCAAATTATTCCATATACTCCAAGATAAACTATTGGAACATCCTGTTTGTAATACATGTAATACGGCTGCAAAAACATAGTTGGTTAGATTTTAAATATATGGATACGGTGCTTGCTCATATTCAGAAATTCTCACCCGGTAAAGAGCTCGATAAAGTGAACACGATAGTACCACAGATGCCTGTGCACAGCCCATGACAGCAAAAACGAGAAACATGAAGAAATGAGTATGATTTCGGTGACCAACGCAATTATTGATCCATGGGCAGTGATGATCCATTTTCATTACACATCTTCCACCTGCGAAAGACATTAACAACTAACTATTTCAACATCGTGTCCATCGGAATTGTCATTATACAGGTATTTCTGTAAGTTGATACTCACATTTACGGCAGTGATGTGCCCGTGGAGCCTTGTATCCTTCACAAAAGTCACAAAACTGCAACTTGCTCCGATCTTTTGGATTTTTCTTTCAAATCAAACCAAAATGTGAAACCTGGTAGAACTAAAAGGTGGGATAAGAATGAGACGTTCACTTACAGGACTCCACTTCAGCGGCAAATACCCAGGACCCACAGTCATAGCAGAAAAAAAGTTGTACATGACTAGACCACTCGAAACCAAAAATGACGTCAAACTGAACAGCCCTGCTAAACTTTCAGAAGGTGGCCACCACATCAGTGAGCAGTATATGTTGGACAAGGTGATTGTTTTCACGAGTACTGTAATTCAGATTTAGAAGAATTCAGCTAGGGCTAATCGATATTCCAGCAGTTAAATTTTCAACTTACCCAACGTCAATATAGGTCCAAAATGGAGCATCCGAGATCCTAACTCCTTCATTGTTTCCATGCTGAAGACGATATTTTATCCACAATTCACAAGGAGTCCTTCGTTTTTTGAAGTACGTGTACGGCAGCTATAGTCTTCTGGACTAAGAAGTTCCACTTCCTTCAAACAGAAAGACTGAACCACTGGAGCTGAATCTGGTTTATCAGTCGTTACCCATAGATGCTATGAATAATAGACGATTGCTGAAAGAAGCAAATTTTTCGAATGGAATCACTTCATTGGCCAAGATTTTGATAACCTATTCACAATAACTGTATTGTAAGCTTCGTCTTGCCACATAAAAAAGTAAATGTAAGCCACAAGGGCCTTTGCAAAAATTAAAGCAACTGATAACTTCAAACATTAAACCAACAACCGAGTGAATATAAAGCGTAAACGCAAAATGACAGTTCAAACTCGATTCGAAATATGCTTTGCCGCAGTTTGTTATGATTCTTCCCGTTCGTGTGATATTTTATGGGAGTTCATCTGCCTGGCTTCCTGTTTTAAAATGTTGCATGTGAATGATGTAACTCGATGACTTTTTCCTAACGCGCGAAATTCGAACGATCGGCAAATTTTAGAACAAGACCACGTGAATTCCGAAACCTTTCAGATTTTATGATCAAACCACGCAATTAAATGTTGAATGTGGTATGTTTATATATATCCTTATATCGAATATTAGAATTCCAGGTTACTAGTGCATAAGATGTTATCCTTAAGGTTCAGTTCACAATGTCGCTGTTTAAGGTACGTTTCAAGATTTCGATCGGTTAATTGTATAGAAGAATTGTTTACTTATGGAATTTTTTCCATCTTCAGGTCAACATTAACAAGAGCTGTGGCGATCAGACACAAATCGGGAAAGTCAGAGAAGTCTAAGGAAGGAGACGAGCATAATGGCTCCACAGCCGATACTTCCGAGTCTAGTAAACTGGCGAAGCAGAAGCTAAATGACCTGCTGAGTAAAATTGTAGAAGTAAGTACAGTGTGAGTTCGTGATTAAGCTCATTCGATGAATCTGGAAGATAGTACATACCTAACTTTACGGATTCCTATGCAATGCAGGACTCTAAAGGGGCGAAAACAAAAAGTATTCCACAGAAACCTCCATCACCAGTAGCTTCTGACTCAGAAAATGTACAACAACCCCAACCCACTCGACCAAAAGCAAAAGTGAAAAAGCAGAAGAACGATATTCCGCTACCGCAAGAAATCAAGTTGGGTAAGTTATCGATAATAAGTCTCAGTACCTCCTACTGGAACATGCATTGATTAGATTTGTAAATTTACAGGTAAACGTGTCATGTCTGCGGTAAAACAAGTAGCCGAACGCATGGGCGGGAATGCTGAGAAAGTTGAAAGCGAGCTAGTTCAAAAGCTCAAAAGTCATAGTGTCATCGCAAGCAAAGCGCGATTAGCGTAAGTGAGCATTGTAATACTGTTTTATTTATCTGTGCATAAATGTGAACCTGCAATGTGATAATTTGGGCTTTGTAGGGATATTTTGACTGGAATTACGGTAGAGCCGGGCAAACGTAGAGAACAAACCGTCCCCTCCTCGAGGGGGCAAGACGTACGGCAAGCTATGGAATCTAAAACTAGTAGATTTCCTCCTCGGGAGGATTTCAGACGAGACCGGCAACGTGGCGGAGATTTCGGTTCTAGATCAGAATCTAAACCAAGATACTTTGTCCTGAAGCGGCAAGATTTGTTCGACGCGGAACCATTAGGAATATTCGAGCCGTCAACATCTCGGAAGGATGTTACTGCCCTTGGCACGTGGAATAAGCTGTATCAGAAGCAAATGGAACTGTCTGTGACGCAACCTCCTGCGAACGGCTTTGAAGAAATGATCTTGTGGACAAAGCAAGGCAAATTGTGGCGCTTCCCTGTGGATAATGAGCAAGGTATGTCCATTTGTTGCATATTTAAGCAATTTTGTCAGCCAAGTAATCATTTATTACTTGGTAAATTCATAGGCATGGAGGAAGAAGCACAGTACTCATTTGAAGATCATGTGTTTTTGGAGCCAGTAATTGATGAATGGTGTCCTCCAACGGGACCACTACGTCAGTTCATGCAGATCGTATGTACGGGCCTCTCGAAGAATGCATACTTGACCGTTCCAGAAAAACATGAGTACTTAGATTGGTATCACGAATATTTCAAGGATAAGAATGCGCTGTTGAAAGAAATCGGTTTGGGTGAAGTCAAAGAGAAGGCAAATCGAAGTCAAGTAGTCTTGTAGTGTGTACAAGCGTAGCATTTGTTGATGTTGTGTTCATTAGTTTTTCGAGTAAATTTTCACAATCTCTTATCCAACAAATAATTTCGATCAATCCTTTTGCTGTCATTATACTGTTCCGTTCCCGGTCGGCATAAAAGATTTTGTTGAGGCATGCACCATTACCGATACCGTAATTTTAACAGTACATTTCTGGGTAAACGCTCGAAATATCCCACTCAACGCATATAACTGACTCGATTCATGTATCTGAACTCTGGACCTTTCCACGTGTCCTCCATACGAGGCACCTATTTGAGAAAGGCTAATATAAAGGTACTTACTGCGGCCAGCAGAAGCACGTGACCGACGAAGAAACCGTTACTCTCCATGTAGGCCAGGCCAGTCCAGGTAACAACGACAAGTATTGCCCACACCAGTGGCATAATAAAATGCTGATAACTGGGCATTCCAGGTGGGTTTTCATCGAATGCTGGAAAGGTAAAACCCATTAACAGCGACTTAAGATGCTTTCATTGTGGCCACTTTTATTTGGCCCCTTCACCTGATCCGGTATTTTGTGATGAGTTGATACATGTCCATTACCTACATCAATAATTGATAAGAGGAAATGACCAAGGAAAAGGTATTTAAACGGTTGTCACAAATTTCATTTTCTATCATTTGCTCAACTACATCCGTCCGAGGCGGATCTAGACAGGTGAAGCTATAGCCGTTGTTGTCGACAACATGGCTTTCCTTTCGTGGAAGGCAATGTTACTAGGGTGCATGGTAAGTCAACACTAACGAAACGAACTTATTGTCTTAGCAAAATTGGTTGACATAGATTAGAAGGATATTCATGGTCTACTTTTTGCAGATTGGTATCATGGCCGCCCTAGCAGCATCCGATCCTTCGCCACAACGTTTTTCGAAACTATCGGAGAGGGAAAATCCGAGGATGAAATTTTTGTCATGGATGACGCAAGGGTTCAAACCGGAGACGATTGAAGTTGCTGCTCCAACGCAACCTCCAACAATCATAATATACCAGAATGGTACGTTAAAAAAAGGTTTCGAACGTAATTTTTGCTGATTTGTAAGAATAATTTAAATTTGTTCATGTGCTTACAGAACCATCCCCACCGATGCCATGCCCGGGACCAACACCTCCACCTCCGACACGACCAACAACTACAAGCCCAAGGCCACCAACCACATCGAGACCTCCAGTCACATACCCTCCAACGACTTACCCGCCAACCACTAAGCCACCAACAACTCCCCCACCAACGACTCAGCCACCACCAACAACGTCTACAACTTGGAAACCTCCAACCACTACGAGCCCGAAACCACCAAAGCCGCCAAAGCCTCCCAAACCTCCACACAAACCTCCCCATAAACCACCACACTGGCCTGACAAGCCACCGAAGCCAGATCACCCAAGTTATCCTCCACCGACACCTCCAACATATCCACCGGTTCCGCAACCTCCAACACAGCCTCCGAGCAAACCTCCACACTGGCCTGACTGGCCGCCAAAACCTGACCATCCGAGTTATCCTCCACCGATTCCGCCAACATATCCACCGATTCCACAACCTCCAGTTCCCCCAACGCAGCCTCCGCACTGGCCCGACAAGCCACCGAAGCCGGACCATCCAAGTTATCCTCCACCAACATATCCACCGCATCCACAGCCTCCAAGCAAGCCTCCACACTGGCCTGACTGGCCGCCAAAACCTGACCATCCAAGTTATCCTCCACCGATTCCGCCAACATATCCACCGATTCCACAACCTCCCGTTCCCCCAACGCAGCCTCCGAGCAAACCTCCACACTGGCCTGACTGGCCTCCAAAACCTGACCATCCAAGTTATCCTCCACCGATCCCGCCAACACATCCACCCGTTCCGCCAACACAGCCACCGATCCCGCCAACACATCCACCGATTCCACCAACACAGCCACCGATTCCACCAACACAGCCACCGGTTCCGCCACCACATCCACCGGTTCCGCCAACACATCCACCAGTTCCGCAGCCTCCGCATAAACCTCCGCACTGGCCCAAGCCACCGAAGCCGGACCATCCAAGTTATCCTCCACCGACTCCGCCAACACATCCACCGGTTCCACCAACACATCCACCGGTCCCACCAACACATCCACCGGTCCCACCAACACATCCACCGGCTCCGCCAACACTTCCACCGATTCCGCCAACACTTCCACCGATTCCACCAACACATCCACCGATTCCGCCAACACATCCACCAGTTCCGCAGCCGCCTGTTCCTACGCAGCCTCCGCATAAACCTCCGCACTGGCCCAAGCCACCGAAGCCGGACCATCCAGGTTATCCTCCACCGACTCCGCCGACACATCCACCGGTTCCTCAGCCTCCAGTTCCTACACAACCACCACATAAACCTCCTCACTGGCCTGACAAACCACCGAAACCGGACCATCCAAGTTATCCACCGCCGATGCCAACACCGCCGATGCCAACACCGCCGATGCCAACACCGCCGATGCCAACACCGCCGATACCAACACCGCCGATGCCAACACCGCCGATCCCACAACCCCCAGTTCCAACCCAGCCTCCACATAAACCTCCACACTGGCCCGACAAGCCACCGAAGCCGGACCATCCAAGTTATCCTCCGCCGGTTCCTCAGCCTCCAGTTCCTACACAACCACCACATAAACCTCCGCACTGGCCCGACAAGCCACCAAAGCCGGACCATCCAAGTTATCCTCCGCCAATGCCAACACCGCCGATCCCACAACCCCCAGTTCCAACACAGCCTCCCCATAAGCCTCCACACTGGCCTGACAAGCCGCCGACGCCAGATCACCCAAGTTATCCTCCACCGACACCCCCAACATATCCACCGGTTCCGCAACCTCCAACACAGCCTCCGAGCAAACCTCCACACTGGCCTGACAGACCGCCAAAACCTGACCATCCAAGCTACCCCCCAACCCAACCCCCACATTGGCCAGAAAAACCACCGAAGCCAGATCATCCAAGTTATCCTCCACCAACACCGTCGATTCCGCCAACTTACCCGCCGATTCACCCTCAACCTCCAACTCCAACGCATCCTCCAGGCAAACCTCCGCAATGGCCTGACAAACCTCCAAAACCTGACCATCCAAGCTATCCCCCAACCCAGCCTCCACATTGGCCTGAAAAACCACCAAAGCCTGATGACGAATATCCACCAAGTAAACCACCAAGCAAACCGCCGCATTGGCCCAGCAAACCCCCGAAACCCGATGACGAGGATCAACCAAGTAAACCGCCCAAGCCCGAACATCCAATCTTCCCAGGATGGCCATGGCCAGGCAAACCACCATTTATGGATTGGACACTGCATTCCAACAAACCTCAAGGCCAAGCTTTGTGTCCGTGTTCCGACGTCGCTTACGGACCTCAGTACTTCCCGAATCCTTACGCTTATCCTTACCCCCCACATATGTACCCGCAATATCCCCACCCGATGGCTCCACCGTATGAGCATCACCAAGAACATCAGGAATAGTAGCTTAAGTTACAACTATCCGTTTGTATTAATTTATTACGCTGTGCTGTATGGGAATGTCTGGTCGTCGTTCCGACAATAAAATACTTAACTTCAATTACTGCATTTACGCGTGCGCTCATTATGATTTAAAATTGCCTTTTTCATTGTCACTTCATACGTCATAGCTGCACTGTGCCGAGAACGCGTTGCACTTTTCAATTTATGATTTGTCTGTAGATCTGTTTCCAGTTGATATGATCCTGCTGAAAATGACAACTTCGTTTATGCCACTTCTAATCCGTAAATAACTATGAAGAAATTAAAACTCCGAATGTACAATATTTGCTTGTCCATTTGTCGCAGTCAACTCAATTTTACTTAGCAATGAATCGTTACTTGATGCAGGTCAGAAGCATTTGGAATACTTTTCAGTAGACACAGGCCAGGCCAGGCTACACCTAAAATACTGAAATTTTCAGTGTTGAAGGCCCATGAAAATCTCCAAATTTTGAGTCAGCCCTATCGCAATACTGAATATTGTCAACAGAATGACAATTGAACAGAAATGAATCATGAGTTATCTTTAGTAGTTGCAAAATATTCATTAAGCAAGCCAAGAAAGTTGCAATTTATACACCAAAGTCTATCACCAATCATTTTTATTGCTCTGCCTGCAGCCTGCAGTAATCCTGGAAAAGAATTGGGGCATGAAGTCTGTTGCCATTAAGAAGTCCAGTTATGTTTACGGCTCAAAAATAGCAGGCCATATACGCATCCCTTTAAAAGGTTCATAAATACAAACCGGCTTTGTGAAGTGAAAGCAAGACTGATATCAACAAGGAACGAGACTCGTCGGTTGACACCAATTCCAGTCAGTGGCCTCTGAATCCCATAGCACTGTTCCAGACTGGCCGTAAATTTCTTACGGTTTTCTTGAACCCCTTTCAAAAAGATGTTGACAGCTAAGGCCTCTTCCAGGTAGCAACCCATTTAGAATGAATGCACCCTTTCCAAATTAACGGTTTATCAAATGATCGGCATGTGTCAGGTCAGCGGGACCAGTACCGGCACATGCATCACGTACGAAAAGGGAAAATATGGGTTACTCGAATTTCCGGCAACCTCACTTTGGATACCTAAGAGCCAGTGTCAAACTGGTCAAAGAGTCTACCTTAATCGTCACCCCTTTCTTGGACCAAACCGTATTTAAATGGCGGAAGCCTTCTTGGATGTCATCATTCGCCTTCAGTCCTTCTTCCAGTCAACATCTAAATATCCGCAAAGTTGGAAAAATCTCCTCTCTGTCCAGTCTTGTGGAACTTCCCACTGCGACACAACCTTCCAAGATGGTTTCAAAAACTCTGCTTTTTGCTGCCTTCATGGGTGTAAGTGTCCTTTAAAATCAGTGTGGCCAAGGGTCTCTCTGACAGCAGTGAATAATTCTACTATTTTTTTTTAATTTGCAGGTTGTAGCCCTTACTCTTGGAGCTCCTCAGGCGCTGCAAGCGATGCAGGCCATGTGGCCCATGACTGCTGTCGATGGATCCCAAGTGGCTGTCCAGGAAGGAAAGGATGGCCAGAAGTTCTTGCCGATTCCCATCCCCTTGCCCATCCCAATTATTTTCCCTTTCCCTAAGCCCATTATGGGCTTCTTTGGAGGAGAGTCTGCTGCCCCAGCCCCCGCACCAGCCGTCGTTGTCGGGCAAGGACAAACAGGAACCCAACTCGCAGGATTCCAAGCCGTCTTCAATGTGTAAGTTTTTATAGTAGAACCCGTATCGTCTTAATTCTCAACATAATCTTAATTGGATTACCTTTCAAAATTGCAGAACTGCCCAGAAACCCGTAATCTTCCAGAACGCACCTCAGCCATCCCCACAAATCCATGTGATTCCTGGAAACATGGGAGGAAACGACGGCGGTAACAACAACAACAACAACCGCCCTGGAGGAAACGGCGGCGGCAACAATCGCCCTGGAGGAAACGGTGGCGGCAGCAACCGACCTGGAGGAAGCAGCCAAAATTCTGGAGTTGTCATAGTTGACGGTGATGGCAATGTAATTGGCCCTGGCGGTCACGGTGGCAATAGCTTCGACGACGACAACAAAGCTCGTTCAAGCGCAGAATAATTTATCGTAGCTACTATGTCATCTTAACTTATTCAATATTTATTTATTGGCTAAATTGTGGTTGTTATTTATTATTGTTCAGAGGAAATAAAGAAGTGAACTAGATATTCAACTTGTAATTTACTTCAAAAAAGAACCAACAGTTAAAGTAAGAGCATTATGGCCTAAAGTTCAGATTCTAAAAGCTTTATTGCCAGCGAAACCAAACGTAGATACCTCGGTCATCTTCGGTTTCTTGCATTTTTCGATTCAGCACAACCACAAGTACAATTTGGACAGCAACGTTTGAAATTTTTCTGAATTTTGGTTCGACTTCTACCTTGTTTGATGCCACAACTGAAATCGCTGCTTAGTTTCTGAGCTTCCTGGCTGAGCCGCATTACTTGTCCAAACGGTTTCGCTAAATTTTCCAAATTGTGCCGAAGAGCTTCGGCTTTCTCCAGCAGTTGTTGGCTAGGCTGCTCTAGCCCTTTATCGTTCGTTGTCTTTATAACAGTACGCGGCTCCTGGTGGCAACAGCAACACGGCTGATAATAGTAACAAGGCTGGGGCCAACCATATCCGCCGCAATACGGATAACATGCGGCTGGATAACCCGGGTAATAGTTGCAGTACATTCTGCCTGAATCTTCTTTAGCTGGCAGATTGATGATGATTCAGCACAATTATAAATTTAACTGTTCAACTTGGTACTATTAAAAAAATTATCTAATATTTTGCGAAAGCTTACATCACTCCACTACAGGCTTTGTATGACCCAGGAGGAGCAATTTTACATGACTTCTGAGTGAGCGATCAGTACTTGAAAATTTTTGACTTTTATTGACAAACTTACTCATGTACACATAACGTTAATTGAAATTGTTGTGATAACTAAAACTGTATTTACATGACTAAAGTGAATCGGTAATCATGGGAACAACGTTTAAAATTTTCGTGGTTTATGGTTTACTAACTTACAAGTTCAATATTGGCACATGAGAAAGTTATAATTAAATGGTACATTTTCGTGCTTATCTACATATGATAAATTAAGGTACATTTTGGATAGTGCATCATTTCTTAAGTAAACACTGATATGCCTTCTTTCAGCATTGACATAAACTGTGAAGCTTGGTCCATTGCACGCGTTACACATAGTGTAAATTATACAGGAATCAATCAAAAATTGCTTGGAGTCAACCAAAGTCTTTGAGGCACTTTGCAGTTTATCCACCAACGTACATTGGTTTCGTTAATTTTTCAACAATGAAAATGTAACGGCTTATATAATTTCACATCATGGTAAAACTGTTCATTCTGAAAATGTAATGGAAGGATTATCTATTCCTGATGTCGTATTCACTGGAGCTTGCGTTGAAGCAGTTGTCAAAGTTGTGGATGAAGTAGCCGTAGTGGTACTAGTGCTTTTCGAGGTCAAATTTGCTGAAGGGAAGCAGTCCCCACTTGGGTCTTCAGAGCATGAAGACCTCTCGTCGTCGTGCGGTTCTTCATTGGCACCATTTCCACCGTTGGTCTGCGGACTGCTGACATCTTCTTGAGCCGAAGTCCGGACAGGGGTCACGCTTCTATCAGAAAGGACTCCACTTGTTGATCTCAAGAAGCAAACGCAGCAAGATGGCATTTTGAAAGTATCCAACACCAGCAACGTCTTCTCGTCAGGATTTAGAGCAACCAGTTTCCTTAGAATATGCTTCTGCCGACAGATGGATTCGTAACCGAAACTTCCGAGTTCGAGACCCAGTGGTGATTGGCACATGTCACCCTCATTCCTGTGAAATACAATCGTTAGTCATGTTGTTACCAAAGTTTCCATTAGTGTAGTGAAACTGCAAGAATGACGCAATGGAAGCGGAAAACTTACGTGCACTGTTCTACTTTCACCCCCTGCACGTACTCGTCGTGGTTTACGATGAACATCCATTTATCATCTTTATTTTTTGCAGCCTTGGGATAGATTGTAATTTCCTATTTGGAAGACAATCAGTCAGATTATTGAAGCCACAAACCATCGTCAAGTCAATGATGCAACTTTTCTACTTTTACTTACCCGCGACTGACAAAGGGCGAATTCAAGCCTTTCGAGTCCGTTTCTGCTATGAATTGAAACTCCTCCGGGGTCTGATTGTGGTGAGAACTGGAATCAAGCCAAAATATTAATTTCAGTAATAGCAGTTAATCAAACATGTGCCGAATTTAAATTTACCTTGCTGGACACATCAGCGTCAATGGCATCTCCGAACACCTTTTTGAACGTTTCGGGGTTGATACTTTGTGGTAAAATTCCCTTGAGGAGTTCTCTGTTGATAAACACAAAATTTTAAGAGTACTGAAAATTGAAGCAAACAAGCATAATATTAAAGACAGGTGGAATACTGACTTACGCTGGATACTCAATATCAAGGTCATCACAATAGCCCTGACTGGCACAATCAAGTTTTCGAATACTGTCCGGAACTATAAGAGGTTTCCGGGCCAGACTCGAGCCCACGCGGGACGCACCGTCTTGAGAACCACCCAAAAAGTTGACACTAGAAATGTCAAGCTCGTTTCCATGACCCACCTGAGGCAACTTGTACGTATTCTTGGTCAGCGCCGGAGGTTTCGATGGATCAAAGACGATGGACTCGGTAGAAGACACATACGAATACTTTCCATAGGTTGTCACATTTTTGTGGAAGCTCACTTGAGTTGGTGTGGGAACGGAGACTCCTCGACTATTTGAACTGTAGCCTGGGAAGTACCCGTTTCCGGCGTATGGGTTGTGATTATTGGTTTCACTAGCATGGAAGAACCCTGCGCTGCTGACTCCCTGAAATTGTTGAGGAAAAAGGGTAGTAGAATATGGTCCAATGTCAGAATAATCTGTTGTTGCAGGGGCTGTTTTACTCACTGGGGTCGTTCCAACGTACTGTTGACCGTCTTCGAAACGTATTGCACTTGTACGGGAGGTAGTTGTACTTCGAGTACCCTCATACGGCGAAGGATTGCGCTTTACATGCTGCGACTCACTACTGGAATCTTGGTAACTTCTCGGTTCTTCATCCTGGCTTTTGCTACTTGGTCTAAAGTATTCCGAGTTGCGGTAACTGAAGGCTCTCGACTGAAGTTCAGGTGTGACGGAAGCTCGTCGAAGGGTGTATGACGAAGAAGAAGGACTCGTGGACTCTTGCTTCAAAGGTACAAGGTAACCTTCCTTTTGGTTTCGACTTGTCCTGGTTGTCTGGTGATGAGGATTTCTCGATCCTTGGCCATGTCTCGAATCACTTCCACCCCCAACAAATCGGGACGACCTTTCCACCGACCTCAAGTCAGGACTGTATGTCGTCCTGTAATGAGCCCTTGTCGGACTGATCAAGTTGGCTGTTGGTAATTCTGAATCAGTGTCGAACGACTGTGAACCAGTGATTGTGTATCCTAAACAATCTTCCAGTAGAAATCCACCCCATATCGTCGCCAGGAGGATTAGAACCTGCAAATCAAAAAGTCGTTATCACTATTATGAGCTTGGTTGCGTCTCTGTGATGGCTATATATTTTACTCTGATTAACCAACCTTGCGAAAAAACATTATGTCAATGCATGAGCAAGCTGGAGCTTAAAGCTCGAGCCTTGAAGATTTTT
>JAQGBJ010001139.1:0-26214 GCA_034698345.1 Sphaeridia pumilis | reverse complement strand
CGTTTAATCGATTGCCGGGAACATGGAAAACAGAACTTGTGGTTGGGAATCGACGGGCATTGCACAAAGTGAGTATCTTCGAGCCGCTCTTGACATATTGTGCACTTGAGAGCATTTGCTGGTGCTTCGCCGTCGGATGACGGCGGAGTGCTTCCGTGTCGAGACGATGAGCCCGATGGACGTCTGCTGACTACAATTAAATGACGATATCAAACAACATTCGAGACTTCTTCAATGAACTTCATACTATATACGTTTAAACCTTACCGTTCGTTGTGGTAATGCTTCCTTGTTTGGCGTAATGCGTAGCGTCAAAAGATCCTGCTCTCGGTTTATCTTTTCCTCCGTGGCCCGGCTCAGCTCCTGCAGGAAGACTTTCTCCTCGGGCCAGTTGTGGACGTCCTGACTCGTCATGTTCCATTTTGAGTGATGGTCTGAAACCACGTAATCAAATAAAGTTCATGCGTCGATGATATTTTCCAAGTACTTTTGATATTCTTTATATGATATTACCGTTTCGTATCTCCACCACCAGCTTCGCCATCCTCTTCAGACAATCTCTTGAGACCAACAGCAATAGGCGTCGACGACAGGGAGTTGGACCTATGCTGTGACCCTGTGTCAAACTTCTGTTGTTGGTTCTGCTGTGATGGCGGTCCTTGTTGCCCCTGCTGCTGCGAACTTTGATGAACTTGCTGCTGTGGTATGACGGCCATAAGTCCACCCGGTCTAATGGTCGGTGGAAACAATAGGGAGCCTCCCTCTGCTAAAACATGTAGAAAAGGTTGAGAGACCTGGCTTCAATCTGCTACCACATAATTTGTAATTGACTTCACACTCACTTGTAATAGTGGTCATACTATGAGACGAAGGCCCAGCTGTACTTGAAGGGGAAGCTAGTGGAATGTTGAGACTAGCAGAACCACCAATGTTGCCACCTCCAGCACTTATTCGATGTCCAAGGTGTGGATGGGTCATGGGATGGACTGTCGGAGGCGGTTGGTGATGCGGCGGTGGCATGTGGAAAGGTCCACCGTTCTTTTGATGACCTGCCGATCTCGGAGTAGTCGGCGACGGTGAATCCGGGTAAGCTGCATGATGCGCCCTCTTCATACTTCTAGCATTCTCGAGCACATTTTCGATTCGATCAGCTCCCTCGTAGTTGACACAGCCCCGGCACACAGGTTCACTAAAGTCATGGATCATTGCCCACGGCATCCGTGGCAAGTCACACAAGTAACAATGCTGTCTTTTGGTCATTGCCATAGCAGACATTATAGCAAACACTTTGTCTAAACAGGCTATCAGCACTAAAAGTAATCTTGATCAAGTCTCCACATGAATTCTCATTTAAATCTCTTGTCGAAGGTTCTTGAACACAGCTGCCATCCCATCCAGCAAGGAGAGTCCACCAAGACTGATAAGAATGCCACGTATCTCTGTAATAACGAGCAAAGTACAAATCAATTAATAGCAAGAATTCATAATAGCTGAAAGCAAATTTCAATCATTCAAAAACACTGACTGAATGCTCTAAATGCATGATTCTGCAAAAAGAATCAAAATGCTGCGTCGCGTGGCTACTATCAATCCAACACAGCAACTACTGACTGACACGACGACAATGGACTCCCTTCTCCGAGTTGGGTAAGCCCTTCTAATATTAATTTTATCTCTTGCAGATTAAAAGTCTTCTATCAGCTAAAATGAACGATACAAACTGTGACTGACTGACTGACTGTGTGTGACGATGGATGAGAGAGACGCAAAGACGGATAAGAAAAATGTATTCAAGGATTTTTCCAGCTCCTATATAATATTCTCTACGTTCAACTAAAATGTCCAGCAAATAGATAAATGTAACTGGTTGATTGTGGTTTCCAAAGTTTGACTTATCACTCTTACGGTTTATCACCAATTGGCCTACGACTAGAAATTCCCTGATAAACGTAATGACATATACATCCACAATGAGTCCCTCACAACAAACTTGCACAAACTATCCACCAACCAACAAACAACTAAATGGTCTCAGTCAAACGCAAATCCAGAATCAACTATCGGCCTCCTAGAATTGATAGATACCAAGATCACGAGCGGTCACAAAGATATCAAAGTCTTGTTATCTCCTTATCAATAATAAACTATCGGCAATCTCTCTGACTTGACAAGGAAATTGAACCTCTTGTTCATTTAGCTCGGCTTCTCCCATCACATGGACTCCTACATAATAAACCATCACTTTAACAATTAATATTCAAACTCACATTTAAAAACCCGAGAGCACTTGTCACATTCCACATATATATATATATTAATGCTGATTGTTTACAAGAAGAGCTGCAACAACTGCATGTCTGTCTGCTGGATAACGGAAGAATGTATATGCCAGCAAGTAAAGTCTGAATGGCTGGACTATGAAACTTGAGGGGAGTTTGCTGTAGCTGGAGAAGACAGACTCTTGTTCGTCCAAGTTTGGGGGATGACTGCTCAATGCTCAAGCTTTATGCAGTTAACACTTGGCTCGGCTCAAATCTCATAATAAACTTTTTCGAGAGGGGAAGTTGTATGTGTGTGGAGAGAAGAAATTTTTTGTACAGCACTTGGCGTGTTCTAGAGGCTTTCAAGCTCCTGGCGGCAGCATTGGTTTTGGCATAGCCCGCGACTCGGACTGACTGACTGAGAAGAATCCTCTAGTGGGTTTCAGCACGCCAAGTATTAGTAGTAGTAGTCGATGTATACCTGAGAATTTGACGGACGTACTTATATAAACACACAGATGTGTGGCGGTGGTGGTGGTGTAACACAGCCTTTGGAATGGACGGCTTCGGACCCACCAACCGTATTAGTTAGTAGATCCTCTATAGACGACGACGATCTTTTGGCGTGCGTGCGTGAAGGAAATTTCTCCGTGAATTCTTAAGTGTGGTAGCGTGTCTAACGCTCATAATGGAGATTCTTTTCTGGCTCTTCTAGGCCTGCTGCTGCACTATATGCCGGAGTCGACGACAAGCAAGAAGACGATGAAACCTGAACAAAAACATAGCCAGTCAACTACATTGATTCATTCATCAAAGACAAGATACGAAAAGAAGCAATAGGATTCTAGAAATAGTTGCACAAATATGCCATCTTCTTACTCTCGAATGCTAGATCCGCTCAACTCCTTGCATCTCTGCATGCAGCATCACGCAACAAAATATGCAGGTTTGATCCAAATCTCGCAGATGAAGGCTTATGCGAATCTAATCCTGGCTGCTGCTGCTGTGTAATAGTGGCGTCATCTACAGCTTCTGGCGATGAGGGCAGCAGAAGAAAGCATATCAGACTGGGTGGAATTGCAGGTTGGAAGAATCCAAGATGTTCAGTAAGGCAGTCAGTCGAGACAGGATCATCAACATCACGAACCACATGAGATACCGTTTAGCTTATATGACATCTGCAACAAGACCAACAAGAAAACATGTTAGATAAAATAATCATGGTTATAGCTCAGCACGCAAGCTTCCATGTGTCCTACAACTAACAACTACTATTGACTGGCTCGAGGCCAATTATTCTTCAACTTTTATATATATGCTGCAGCATGCATCGGGTTCGTGAAGATGAATATAATCAAGTATACTTTCATCTCGAACCGTAGGTTAAGAATAAACAAACACTACGAACGAACCATACATTGCATCGCACATACTTGGAGAACGTCATAACTGAGTACACATTAGGTATCATCGACTATGAATAGGCTCCTAGCAGCTCTCTCCGATCAATATTATTATGAAACTGAAATCCATCTGTGCATGTACCATCACCATCGGAACAAATATATATATGTTCTAGAAAGTTTTACTTTCCCTTATTCTTAGAAGCTGAACTGGTCAACAAGGATGGGTGGCTGAAGGTGGCATTGGAAGGAGCTAGATTCATTCTCGAGATGACGTAAAGTTGCACCAGTCTCACAGTCAGTCAGTCTAGTAATAGTAAATACCGGATGGCTTTAGGTACATGGCGTCTGCCCCTTTGAAATCGTAAACTCTTCCTAGTAGCGTGTCAAGAAAATCGATACTTTCCACAGGCATGACTAGCGGTGAACAAAAATAGCTTCAAGAGATCCAATAGGAGTAAAGCGTAGATGGTGGTAGAACGTTACTTGCGACTGAAGAATCAAGGGGGAATCTGATGGTGGCACTAGCTTTTACTATCGTCGTCGTCGTCGAATAAGTATCGCTGCTGACTGTCGTTTAACTGCTCAACTCTGAAACTATCAAAAGGAACTATATATTAATTCAAGTACAAACAAAACTCTCAACTCATATGTATGGTGCTGCCACATACCGTTTTTATCTCGGAGCGTGTCTTGGCTTGTATCACAAGAATGTTTACAACAACTTTTTACACACGCTATCGTTGCCTTAGGTATTTCCGTCAGAAAATGGGTTCAGTTCGCTTGGAATTGAGGATCGACGACGACGCCAGTTTAAATGATTGACTCGAGGATGCCATTAAGAAGTAACGTGCGCTGGATGACATATCACGAAAGGTCTGTCGGACCGAGAGGAAGGCATTAAAATCAAATCACTTCTTGGCACACAATCCACACATTAAGCAGCACCACCCGCCCTGTCAAGTCAGAAAACAAAATGTGAATTAATACAATTTGAAGGGTATAGCACACATACATAGCAGAAACGTCAAAAAGTCTACTGAACAAACATCAACAAACTTACACGTCAAGGTGAAACGGGTAATAATGAATCTAACTAAAAAGTATGCAGTGACCCAAATGGAGAACCAAATTCGCGAGCTCTGCTGGATTCGATTGCTGATTTTAGCACCAACTGCTGTTGACTTTCTAGCTGATCGGCCTTGAACTTAACGTGTGTTATTCCAGGTGTGCCTAATGAGATTTGCGAGCGGCTAACGGTAAATAAATGACTAGAAATCCGCAAGGTCAGCAGGAACTAGATGCATTTCGACTAACAATTCTTCGGAACTCATTCAAGTCTGCTTGGATGCAGAAAACTGCAAGTTTTTGCATCGTCGCTTTGTCGAGAATATAAATGAAGATCTCGCCTTCAAGACCTGTCTTGACATGCTAAGGAGATGACGAAATTGAATTTTAATGTGAATTTCAAGTTGACTGATTATCAGATATGATAATGCACAAGTGCTAATGACAATTTGTCGAGTTGTTGAGAGAAGTCGTTCTTACTTGAGGTGTGGAGTTTAATATTACCGTTGGAACTTAATGGTCTGATATGAGTCAAGTCACACAAATTACAAAATTTTAAAAATGTGGAGGCGGTAAAACATCAACATCGTTTCCAGCAACGCATTTGACGAACAGAAGTGCAGTTGAGCCATAGAGTATAAGTGCATCGTCTTGGATGCTGTTACTCGATGGCGCGGCGCGAAAAGTTTGGTTTGAATCTCAATGTTTTGGTATATTTTTCATTTTTCCGGCTGTAGACGAGATCGCTCTGTTCGGAGAATATCGGAATAGTGCATCGTATGATATAAACACAAAATGAGTCGAGAAAAAATCAACGTGGTGAAAATAGAGCCTGGAGAGTTGTGCTGGAAAAGATTATTATTATTGTTTCGCAATGGCGAAAAAGATTTAAGTGTTCAAGATAAGAGAAATTTTGTGATAAAAAGCTTGATTGGTGGAAGCCAACCAATGTTATTGATAGATTGATCGACAACCCATCATTGATGAAGATCATCAAGTTTTCATCGAGTTGAACATAGAAAACGGTTGCGTGATTCCGCATACCAAAGAATGCCGACGCTGCCGTTCGTTTGGGTAAGTAACTACGCGTAAGTGAGAGAGAGGCTTTGAGACAGTCAGCAGAATTTGAAAATCATAATGTTTGCTATTTTTATAGCCCTCAATATAAATATGTTGAAATCATACCCATGATGAGACCACGTGCAGTAGTGTCTGGAATCTGGTGGGCATGTGATTGTGAACGCTGAAGTGAAGAAGAGGGAGTAAGTGAGCTAAAAGCTAGAATGGGATTCATTGTTTCTGCAGTTGATTAATCGCCGGCCATTGTTGTTGGTGTTTGTACAGATTTCTACCAGTGGAGAAGGATGGACTGTGTGTTGGAAGTCTGATTTGAACGTAATACTGTAAGGGTTTTTGAATCCCGAAGTTTGTCAGAATCAGAACCGAAAATGGCAACTCTAAGCGCGGCAGATTATATCGTTTTCGCGGTGGTGTTGATGATATCTGCTAGTATTGGTCTCTACTACCGGTTTACTGGAGGAAAACAGAATACTGTAAAGGTAAGAAGTTATTATAAGCCAACTTTGATCTTGTCGAATAACAAGTGATTTTCATCTGTGTTTTTGTTAATTTAAGGAATATGTTTTGGCGGATCGCTCTATGCCGGCCTGGCCAGTGGCGTTCAGTTTGATGGCTTCATTCATGTCGGCTGTCACGCTGCTGGGGGTCACTTCAGAAAACTATAACTACGGAACCCAATTCATGGTCATCAACTTTAGTTACGTTTTGGCCACACCTATCATTTGTTACGTGTATCTTCCAGTTTTCTACAATGCGGGTCGCGCTAGTGCTTACGAAGTAAGAATGTGCTCCAAAATGCAAGGAATGGGAATTTGAAGTTGTAGTTAATGTTTGCTCTCTAATCTTTTACAGTATCTGGAGCAGCGGTTCGGTAGGTGGACTCGGGTTGCTGCCTCAATTGCGTTCACACTTCAAATGGTTTTGTACAATGGTATTGTACTGTTCGCGCCTAGCTTGGCACTCAGCGCAGTCACGGGATTGAACAAGCTGTTTTCGGTTTTGAGTATTGGATTTGTTTGCACTTTTTACTCGACAATTGGTGGAATCAAAGCTGTATTGATCACTGATGTGTTCCAGGTATGTGGCAACATGACTCCATGACCTTCTTACTTTTCTTGAACATTGCACTTATGGGGTTTCGAAAATTTCAGAGTTTACTTATGTTTGCTGCTGTTTACATTGTCATTATCCATGGAGCAGTGACGTTGGGTTGGGAAGAAGTTTTCAATAGAGTGAAGGAGGGGGAACGATTCGAGTTTTTAACGTGAGTATAGTTGCTCGTCGTTGTATTTTCTGATTTGAATGAAATAATCGATCTTACATTATTGATTTCAGAATGAGTGTCGACCCTACCGTTAGACATACTGTATGGACTCAAGTAATCGGTGGCGCCTTCATATACTTGTCGTTATATGCAGTTAATCAAGCTCAAGTTCAGAGATTACTCACAGTAAAGTAAGTGAAAGCAGTTGGAAGCATACTAGCGGTGTTTCGAAGTAATCAATGTCTGTATCAACGATATTACAGAGATCTCAAAGCAAGTCAAATGAGCTTATGGATCAGTCTTCCTATTTTGAACTTATTGAGCTTCAGTACATGTTGGGCTGGTTTGACCATCTATGCGATGTACAATAAGTGTGATCCCATCAGCCAAGGCAGAATATGCCAAAATGATCAGGTATAATGATTATTAGGACAGTTTAGAGAGCAAGGAATTATCGAGGTTGATACTGATTTGTTCGTTCCAGCTCCTGCCGTTGTATATTGCCGACAATCTGAGTATCTACCAGGGCATAGCAGGTCTGTTCATTGCAGGTCTGCTAAGCGGTTCGCTAAGCACGCTGTCATCCTCGATCAACTCATTGGCTGCGGTTACGCTGGAAGATTACATAAAAGTAAGCCATTTTTCCAACTCACGTAGTTCCCACTAAACACATAAAAGCAAGTCATAATACCTTGTTAATTTCAGCCATGCTTGAAAGAAGCTCCGGGACCAACGAGGGAGGCAATTTTGACAAAGGTGCTAGCTTTCGCTTTTGGACTCCTCTCCATAGGCTTCAGCTTTGTTGCGGAAAATTTCAAAGGCGTTCTACAAGCCAGTTTGACTGTCTTCGGTGTGGTCGGAGGCCCTCTACTTGGACTGTTTTCTCTCGGCATGCTCGTTCCCAGAGCCAGCGAACGCTCAAGTCTCACCGGATTCTTGATCAGTCTGGGAATCGGCCTTTGGATTGGATTCGGTGGGCCCAAACCGCCCGTGCCCACCAGGCCAATGAGCATAGAGGGATGCGATACCATGCTCGACCTTTGTTCCAGAGGAAATTCAACCGTCAAACCACCGTAAGAAAGAATGAAGCAAAAGTTCAAAATCATACACATAATGTATCAAGTTCAAATTCAAATTATACTCTGCTCTAGGGACGAATACTTCTATCTGTACCGGATTTCGTACATGTGGTACACGCTCATCGGATTCGCAATCGCCATGATCATCGGTGTCGTCGGCAGCTTTATTTTTCCTGAGAAGAAAGACTTGGACCCTAGTTTGTTCAGCCCAGTCATATCCAGATTCGTCAAACGAAGGCCGTCGAGTAGCCAAGTTGTAATGACACAAATACAGTAGTGATTTTCACTGGGCCAAGAGAATCATGAACAGTTTTAGCAAATATCTAATCTAGTCTCAGTCGTAGCCTATTGATACATATCGACTAGTCTGATATACGTATAGCTTTAACCTTTATATTTTTCTAGTTTTTTGCGTACTTGAAGCAATGTATTTTGTTCTCTTGAGAATCACGAGTAAACAAAAAGCTAGGTGAATGTGGTCTTGTTGATTGTAGACACGAACCCGTATTATCCCTCAGAGGTATTCTCTCGTCAAAGATACCTTAGAAGAACTTCTGCTGGTGTAGGTATCAAGTGTCTTCTTGTTCAGTGTTATCTTGTAGGACCAGTATTATTTGTCTTTGAAATTACGTCCAAACTTTGTGGTGGTTATCGATGTGTGACGAGATAGAAGAAGGCCTTTAAATTGTTTGACAGGAGGACCTCAGTCAGCAGCAGCAGAAGCACCTGTTCTCCGTCCAATGCTCACAACGAAACTTAAGCCAACCGGAACGGAAGGAAAAGCCGCAAGAGTTTTGGACAATTCCCACAGGACCGCCACGTTACGTAATACAACTTAAATGTAACCAACTCCAGTTTCGTATGTTCTCAAGACCTAATTTTTTCCCACACTTTTTTTACTAGATCAACCCAAAAAACCCTTTGACAAATGGAGATGAGACGAGCATGGAGAATGGGAAATTAATCTAATCACATCCAGGAGGATCTTGTCCAGCTCCATTGATTTCCCATCTATCCGAACCGAAATAACCACAAAATGGGCCGACTTTTCCCATCGATGCCATAACCAAGTCCGTTGTAGACATGCATCGATACCTTTATAATTCACGTGTTGAATCTCCATATAACCAGGATTTGGATCCCACAATAAGCACAAATAGAACGCAAGGCTCAAGTAAGGATTATTCGAAAAAGTTCAGATTATACTCCAGAGGCTGGAATCCGTAGTTATCTTTTGTCATGTTTTTATGCTATTATTTCCAGGGTTGTACAACAGATGACAGGATCAAAGACCAACAAGTACTAAACTGAATGCAGATCCAAGAATTTCGGTTAAACATTCTTCGTGTTCAAGAGCAATTTGAGGAAGAATTACGTAGATGTTCCGTAAGTAAAAGGTGGAATGAAGAAGAAAAGTGTCTTTACCGTAACTCGTCGTGAACGTCATTTAAACAACAACATTTTGTCCAAGACAGGTTTCGTTTTGTATACAACGGAGGAATCAAGTAGAAGAACTGATAATACCACAAATTATTGCGTTTTACTCTTAAGGACCTGAAATATGCGGTAAGAAAATGAGAGTTGAGACTTATTGTCAACCTTTAAGCCTCTAGAATTTATATAAAAGTTGTTTCTCTCTTTGTTGTGGTCCAGGACGGGATGACGTTCGGAGAAACGAAGGCTCTTGTCGTGATGAGGAAGAAAAGTGTGGTTCTGTGGTGGCGTAATATGACCAAGAATTCCGTTTTGTTTTGCACCTGAAGAAAAGGGGATGAAATGGAGATTTCTCAAGCTTTGAAGAACAAGAAAGATACGATTACACAAGGTCGACACATGACTCGAGAGCAAGGTACAGTTGGAACGAGCAAGCAGAGTTTGTAGAGTAAAAAGGACCAATTTAGCTCCGGTTCATTATGGCTCTTCTTACATGAGATGATAGCGGATATGTTTTTCCCAGGGATTTAAACAGGTGTAATTGTAAATTACAGGTGGGTTGATGATGCGACATGTGAGCTCTTCAGAATCTCCGATGGAAACCGCAGGACCAGAAGCTAAAAGGGTACCACACAAGTAGATATGCAAGAATTGCAGAAAAACGTTCTCGTCATCTGGAAGGTACTTGGATTCAAACTATTATGGCTTGAACGGCATCTGAATCTTGCATAATTGAGACTAGAATCTTTGATTATTATAGCTCTTCAACTTCGAAGGCACGGTTGGACTATGGCACCTCAACGACTTCTTTCAAAAAAAGGCTTGCGACACCGCCAGAGGGCGTCAAAGCTGACCTTTGACCTGTCATTGTAATTGTAAGTGTCATTACTAGTTCTCCTTCTTGAAAAGGGAAAGTTCATTATAATTTCGTATTGCTCTGATTTGTAAAGATCTCAACAACATCATTAATGGCCAACTGTGGACTATTTGCCCGAGCTTCCGACAGATCGAATTACAGCAACGACATCTATAAACACTATTGATTCCAAGCAATCCAACTGCAATGTTTTGCTGAGCTGTCACTTACCCGCAATGATACCAAAATTTACGCCCTGCAACTTGTGAACACAAAAATGCAATCAAATGCGCATTCTGCTTGAATCTATCATTGAATCTGGTACGTTGCACATTCGGATTTCGTTACATGTTTAAAATTTTCTGCTGACTGAGAACATTTATTCCATGTCTCATGTGAGATGTTATGTATCTTTCAGAATATCAGTTAAACTGCTCCAGTTTCATGTTGCTGCGACGGAAAGAAGCCATTAACTTTTTCTTCTGTTCTTGCTCATCTGCTCCTCGAAAACGACAATTTCTGACTGACTCGATGAATCCTCGCCGATATTAACCAAAGCTCTTGTTTCTTGAAAATCTCAAGATTTCGCTACTTTTCCAAAAGCTATTTCGGATTTCAGTAGTCTGTTGAAGCTCTGTCTGGCTGCTGGAGTTGGTTTGAAAAGTAAATAACCGTCAGTCCTTGTCTGTCGTCATGTTTCAACGGAGCTTCTTCTTCTTCTCCGTAGTTTATGAATCTGTCGGCGGCGGAACGGAGAAAGCCAGTAAAATAGTAACGGGAAGACGTAATCCATACTGGAAATCCTGTTCCTCCAGAAGGAGAGCCAGAGCTTGAGCTTGGATAGCGGAAACGCCGTTCGAGATATTTTATTAGACGTTTAGTTAGTCTAGATTCTGGTATCTAAAAGATTGTAAAAAGCTGCGAGCCAAGTTGAACATGTTCCGTTGGGCGGTCATAAAATCCCATGTCTCCGTTTGTTAGTCATCGAAAGTGATGGTAATTCGGGACGTATTTATGGCGGGAGTTGACGCGTCAAGTGATACTGCCAGTAGTTTATTATGCAGTTTTTATATACTCGAGACGACGAAAGGAAATGGGATTAAATATGTAGTAGCAAAGTTTCCCCAAAAAATATGGAAACGTCCATAAGTTAGATGGTTCAGGTCAAAAGGTCATTGGAAATAAAAAATTGGCAAGGAAAGTTTATAATTGTGTTGCAAAATTTGACTGTTAAATTGCGGTTCTTCTTATGACTGACGAAATCAGCTGACATTTGACAGGTGGCGAAAGCGGAGTAGATTTGACAGGCTCTTTCTTGTAAATGTACGTAATTTTTTCGCAAGCGTTTTTGAAATTAATGTAGAGATGAGATGATGACGACAGGTGTATCATCATTATCATTATGCGAATCATAACACAAACATAACAGCAGGTGAATATGCATTTTCAAGCTGCTCTTCTCAAGACTTGAAACGCTCAAAGAAGCCGAATATAGAACAGAAAGAGGCGGGACGAATTGGCAAATGACCGCAAAAGCGTTTGTATATTATTTTCATGCATGTATTTAATGGTCTATTGTTGTGTTGATACGAAATCAAGAAGACTCTCGTCAAAAGTCAGTGTTTGGGAAACGGCGCAAAAATATGAGTAAACAAAAGAGAAGAAAACATGTGTTTCTTGAATGGCCGCGTTGTTGATAAAGACGTTTAAATAGTATGTGAGTAGGCCATTTTTAATTTTGGTTGGTCAGTGTGCTAAACGGCAATTACATTTGGATTGAAACGAAGGAAGCCTTAGAATTTTGAGAAAGTTTGCAACTGCAAACGCCGGTTTTTAGAGAAAAACAGTTATGATTTTAGAAGCTCGCTCTGGAAATATAAATCGAAACGGCATCGAAGCAGCGCATCTTTTCCCTGCTTGAAGCTCCGTAAGGAAAGCATGGGGAAAAGGCTCGGCGAATTTCCCACGACTTTCAGTTACAGTGTGGACGCGGAGTGGGCCGCATCTCTCTCGGCCTTGGTATTTCGTTTCGCTGTTTTGAACGTTAGAGTCCACACGTTGGAACGCCTTTTCGATTTTGGCTTCGGAAGTATCCCCAAGTATTCGGAGGATTTTTATTGCAACTTTTTGATTTGTGACCGTTTGGGACATTTTCGCTTTATATCCTTTTGCCCGGAAAAGCGCTATTCTTCTCTCACTGTTTATTGCCATTAGTCATCGTTTGGCAGTCGTCGCCGGTTGAAGAAATAAAGTTTTTGGCACAGCTGTTGTGCTAGCAGTTTACTGCTTGAACGTTGCAGAATTTTGCGAGTTTTGGCTGCATTCAGATTTGCAAAAAGAGAGAACCAAGCGCTGAAGAGAACAGGACGAAGAGGATGCATTATTAATACCCGAAGTTGGTCGAAGAAAGTGGGAGAGTTGAAGTTGGAGCGTTTAACGAACGGTGCAAGTTGTTGGGGATTTGGCGATACTATTTTTACTCGTGTTTTGGCCTTGATCCGTGTTAGTCTCGGCAAAAGCCACGTTTGGCTATCAGTTACGGCGCTGATCGCCATCTTCGAAGTTGTGTGCGCTGAGCGAACGAAACCGATACTTTTACAAAACATACGTTTCGACGACCAATACTTTCGAGTTGGGCTCTCAAGTTGAAGCCGAAGCCCACTCGATTCTCAAGTGACTTTGTTTCGGACCAAAGTGGTCTCGAATTTCATATATCGTTCGAATCGATCCAACTTTTCAAAGTTTGGGGAAGAAACGATCCGGTTTTATTATTGGGACAAAAGTGTCGAGTTGTGTTCGCCCAACTTTATTAGTTTCTAGCGGGTGTCGAAATTTGCAAAGTTTTGCCGAAAGATTCTTCCAAGACTCGGTCGATCAACATCGAAGACTTGTGACGGTGACTAATCAGCTAAATTTGGGACTGCAGGATGCATTAGAAGAAGGCGAAGAATTTTGGTTGTTTGTCTTGCAACATCTGCCGGATGGACAAGACGCTAAAGTTTGCAACGTATTTGTGAAATTTGTTGTTCGAGATTTGGATTTGGCGTAAAAGTTGACTAAAATGTAGTTGCCTTGGTTGTTTTCTTGTTGAATCGTGTGTATAAATTCGCTTGGATTTTCTCGAGAGAAAACACATTATTAACGATTTCATGTCCCCGGCGACACAAATTCGGATGAAAATGGAAGGAACGACGACGACTCGCTCGAGGCGGATGCTTCGTGGTGTGTTTGTGTTGATTAGTTTACTGGGTGTCGGGATTTTGCCAGGAGCCACAACAGGACAAGGTGAGTTGTCGAATTTGAACAGAATTTTACGGCGAGGAAACAGCACAATTGTCACGCCGGGTCATTCAGAGCTCCGCTCCCGGCCTGATACACCGGAATTAGCACAATTAGGTCGCAAGTTTGGAGATTTATGTAACGCGGGTCGGTGTAAATCAAGAGGTTTCTTGGCAGTTTTCTGTCGAGGAATCAGCAAAGTACACACACTTGGTTAAGAAATGGCTTTGCCGGCGAAACGCCTCGAGAAACGGCACAACGACGGCATGCGGATTTTCACAAGGGAAATCATCACCGTTTATGACCGTATATTTACTCACAACTGTGCTTTCTGACGCTATGTTTTTAATACTTCGACACACGTTTGTTGTAGGCGATTTTGGCAATGAAGCGCCCGCGCTCACACATGTGGTCCCGCGCGGAAACATGGAGCCGTCGTTTCTGACCTACACATTGGGAAGAAGTAGGCTTTTTAATAGTAAAGGTAGACGGAAGAAATACGCTTCTGCCAGCAGCGCAGCGTTTTGTTTTTGTTTTATTAGCCTTGTTGAAATGAGGACACGAAATTCGCAGGAAATCAGATGGACGAAAAAGGAATGAGAGAAGAAAAAGGCATAAGTTAATTTAATTTCTCTGTATTCGAGATTCGAGTCGACTTGTGTTCTCTGGGGGCCCAGAGACCGAGTTGGCCATTAGATGATGATGTAGAATGCATAATTTGAAATTCCCGCGCTGCCACAGCTTCTGCAGCGTCTTGGTGTTGGCCTAGGTTCTGAATACAGCTGCCGTATGGGACTATATGTGACAAGTTGAAATGAGACAGGGACATTTTTCTTTTCGTGAATGTGAAAAATAAACAATGGGCACGTTTTTTGACGGGAAACAGTTCTTTTTAGCCGGAATGAAATTGGAGTGAGAAGTTGCAGAATTTTGTCAAGTTTTGTATGTTATATGAGGAGGTCGACGTGGGAAGAAAAAGGTTGGAAGGAAACACAGAGGCAAAAAAGATGAAAAACACAAGATGACATTGCGTTATTATTATTATTTCTCAAGTACAAACTATGGCGACGGACGGGATAAAATTGTGGATACGTCCGAGATGTTTCTTGTGCACTCGAAACCATGAGAATTGGCAGTTTTTAAAGTTTGCTGCGAAAAGTTGAAAATGTTTGTTTTTGATGTTGTCTACGGGAAATAATCTGGGAATGAGGTTCCGTTTGAAACATTTGTAAAAAAGGAGAAATTTATTAATGCCACAGGCCGGAAAAATTGGCAAAATTCTCAAGTTGCGAATTTAAAAATGACTTTGTTGGCTTGAACCATCAGATTCAGAAAAGTTAGTTCATCGGCTAGAAGTAAAAAATGATGCAAGACTGAAATGCCAATTGGACGCATATCTTTAATTCACGGCTTGCTTAAAGATCATAGACACTGAATAACGCTATGAGTTTCTCTGAACAAACTCGTGTTATCACTTACCAGAACACGCATACTTGTTTTAAAGACAATTTAAAAATTTACGATTACAAATCTTCCACGTATTTTGTTAGCTGTTTTCAGTCATGCCGAAAGTGAAACACCGAAAACCGCAAGCCGGGCATCAGAAAACATGAAACAACATTGTGAAAAAATACGCATATTTCAATGTACATTTTGTAGTCAGTCTTCGAGTCATTCAGTCAATAAAGGAGCATGGATGCGTGCATGCGAAGAGAATACGTAAAATATTAGTTGCACAATTTCCCGCCGCCGGGAATCATGTATACTGGAGCATGGAATTGTTGCCCGTTTTTACCCGAACTATTCATATGCTTGGACGAACGGAAAATGGAAATCAAGTTACTTTATAAAAACAACAACAGCGAGTCTTCTCTCTCATATGTGGCATTTACTCGATGTATGCATTACAAATGCTCGCATTTCACGTATTCCGGCAGCTCCATATTCCATGCACGACGAGTAATTACAACAAACACTTGAAATTCAATTGCGTTTTCAAAAAGCGTAAAAGTATTCAGGAAGGAAACATGCACACATGTAGATATCCGACGAGCGGAGAAAAGTAAAAATGCATGAGAAAAGTATAGGGAATATGTAGGATTCGATGTTGAAAAAAGCATTGTTCTGTGGCATATTGTGTCCGCTGAATTGCATTTTCTCCATGATATCATAAGGAAGAAGAAGAAGTAGAAGCAACAGTGAGTCGAAATAAAGAATTGAAAAAGAAGGCAGGGGCTCATCGTTTATCGTCACAGTCGACTTGGTGCATATTTCCATTGAAAGGGAGATGATTTCTCCATTTTTCCAGCTCAATCTTTCACCATGATGATAATCGACTGAATCGAGAAGATAATCGAGCAAAGAAATATTTTTTCAATCCGAGACAATGCAGATAACTTTTGACCGAAGAATTCCAGTTTAATAAGAAGCAGTTCTAAAAATGTTTCTTGAAAAAGAATGGAAATTGAAAGGGTTGAAGGAGCATATGCTTGTGAAATATTTTGAAAATGCATTTGAAATTGCTTGTGTAAACACTGGAAGATTTGAAAGAAGAAGAAAGAATTGAGAGTAAAGTAAGTAGGAGTAAAATGTAAAGGCTTAATTTTTCCACTTCCACTCCAGCTCATGTTTGTGGACAATAAGAAAAAAAGTAGTCTAGAAAATGAGACGAGATTCAGTGGCTTAAGACGAGGACAAACAAGAATATAAGAATCCAGAATCCGTGTCATGACATGACGCAAGCTCCAATTTAAACCATGGAAACAAACCCATTCAGCTCACAATTTGAAAGCATGGAGATTTTTCCAGGTGTGAAAGAAAACTCTGTAAGAAAAGCTTATAAACCCGACCGAAAGTTTAAACTGTTATTGTTTGTGCTCCAGAATCGCTTCTCCGGCGTATAGTCATAAAACACGTTAAACCTCAAGTGAAATCCAGGCTGAATTTGTCTATGCTATTACTTGGTTGGGCATATGTATGTACTTAATGCGCTGCATTTATAAAGCGTGGGCTTTGAAAACAGCGCCACCGCTGGTGGAGCGGAGGTTCTAATGGGTCAATTATTTCGGTTAAGTGGCTTTAACAGTTGGAATAGGAGCAGAAGAAGCGTTGTTTGTAATTTCGCGTATGTTGCACCATGCATGTGGATATTTGAAATTGCTAATAGCGAGGAGGCAGGGGTCAATTAGTGCCGGCGGGGAAGTTGTTGCGCTGCTGCATATTTGCTAATAGGCCAATACAAACATGTATTCCAAGTTTGGCTGTTGTAGGAGCTAAAGCGTTTAAGCAATGCTGTGATGCCAATAATATATATAATTGTCGCTAATTTACAGTGTTTTGAAGGGTGGCTTTTAATTGAGCGACGTATGGAAAGTGTATCTGTTTGTTCATGAATGACACTAGAGTGGAAATAGCGAATTTTAAAGCTTGGAGAGAAAGTTGTGGAGTCAAAACTGGGCTGTGAGTGAATGAGAGTGGCAGACAGAAAGTCAATGTTGGTGGTCAAATAATGAAGAATCGGGATGGAGAAACGGTGTTAATTAACGGCGGTGGTTAATGGAGCATTAAGACACTGCTATGTCAAACAGTACAAAATTATATAGAAATAGAAACAACTGCTAAATGACTGACTGAACCAGTAATGAAGAAAGAAAGAAAGCATGCAAGTGAGCGATAAGTCAAAACGCAGATTTGCAAACATTGTAGAAAAATATAAGATCAATAGATTTAAGGTTTCCATCACATCTGCAACTTCTGGTTCGGAAAGAGAGAAATAGTAAAAACGGCATCAGAGTACTACGTTATTAACTGATTGAGCAATGTGAGTGCAAACGACGATGTAAATGTCTCACCAACAGAACTGCAGATTAAACATCAACAATCAAATTCAATGAGAAATTTTAGCGCCATTTTTAAAATTGTTGAAATACCATACCATGAGTATGCACAGATTCGCAGGAATTGCAAGCCCGAAATTGTGAATCGATCGGAGCTTATTTAAATTCAGCGCCGAATCTAGAAGCAAATTGAGTGCATTTGAAATCTACCGACTTTTAGATCAGTGAAGGAGTCACAAAAGCACGCAGTCTTATATAAAGAAGAAATAAAAGCAATAATATTCTCATTCACCCCTTTAACGGGCTTGATGGACGCTTTTGAAATTGTTGTTTGTGACGCGTCTAGAAAGTAGCATCTACTAGAAAAGCGTTCATATGTAAGGCAGAAGTAGAAATATCGGTATTCTGTTATTTTATTCGAATAAGAAATTAGATTGTCTCGAGGTCGGGAACTGGCAATAAATCAAGGTTGAAATGGAACAATAAGATCCAAACCAGCAACGACGCTTTGTATGTTGTAAATACACGAAAAGTCAGGCCTGGCACGGAAATGACAAACAAGAGAGGAGGAGAAGATGTGGGATTTCCGGAAATACAAAATGTCACGGGAAGGCAAACGACAGTTTTCAAAATGTTGTGACTTTGTACTAAACCTGGCTTTGAATTGTACAGATTCTTGTGATGAAGAAAACATTGTGACATTTTGAGAAATTATGTGAAAACAAGAGCATAGAGTAAACGATCGTTTAAACCCGAGAATCCTGTTGAATTCCTGCGTTTGTCGCCTGAACCGCTTGCGGTCATGTGCAAAACTTTTAGAGCAGAGACTCCAAAAAACAAGACGAGAAAGAAGCAAAGGTTACGAAAGCAAACGAGTACGAACGAATTTAGACACGGTTTTGCCAAAAATGGCACATGTAGTAAAAATGTGAGGAAATTCTAAAGTCATGACGATCAAGAATCTCGCTCGAGCTGCGAAGTTTGAGCTTGTTTGGTGTAAAACGGGAATAAAATTATGATGGCGAAAAAGTTTTGATGATGAGCAGCAAACAACGTTTCAACTTGAAGATTAGCAACAAGGAATTGAGCGGTTAAGCAAGAGCATAAGCACCCATGCAAAAAAGCCGAGAAATTACTGTAATTTCTTAATGATGAAATGCAACTTAACGGCTATCGTTTCGCTTCTCCGTGTCATTTTAACAATGACCACGCAAAAATCGGCGCTTACTTGAAGATCTCCAACACGAATCAAAATTTAATGGTATTGGAACTTGGCGGCTCCAGGGTTTGAAAACTTCCACAGATTCCAGTCGACTCCATGCCCTCAGAACCTAGAACTGACACAGTAGTCGGTCAACCTCAATGTCATTTCCAAACGGCATCAAAGTCTAACATTTTTATGAAACAAAACTCGATTCCATTTGTTTCAAGTTCTTGTGTCATCTCTTTCCTGATCAGCTGACGACTTGACCCCTGTCCAGCCAGCATCACATAACGGCGAAAAACGGTTCGCTTGCGCAGTTCGTCCCCAAACGGCAATGTCCTTCATGCATCTCCACCATACAAACTTGAAATTCTTCCTCTTCGTCCGTAATCTGACTCGGTTATAATTAAGCACGAACCAACTCCTTCACCACCACATGATTTTAATACAGATTACGCGAATTGAATAACGTTTTTTGACGTTTTTCTTCTCGTTATGAACTTTGAAAATGTGTATCAAAATCTCAAGTCAGCTCAGCGGGTGGTTCCATCCACGAAAACTCAAGGAGTGTGTCGACTTCTGTTTCTTTCAAACTACATCTTCTTGCATACCATTACATAACTGTACCGTTTGTCTTTATATAATTTTTGGACAAAAGGACAATTTTTATACGTAAATGACGACGAGAGATAAACCGGTAATAATCATCTTGTTGAGGTATGCTTCCGCGACCAACAGAAGCGCAAGCGCAGCGTCCTTCCTCATCTCTCCCGCATCTTTGCGGTTAACGGCCATTTGGACACGTCGGTCGGGTGAACAGTCAGTTTTTGGTGTCTTAATAAGCCGGCCGTCTTGCAAAGTGTCGTCGCCGTGATAATCAGCGTCGGTGACGGATTGTCACGCTCCTTGGGTGCCCGGACAATGGTCAAGCGTCGACGCGCTTCTTCGAACGCTTATTATTATATTGACATTGTTCCATCTTTTCATCAAACGTTTTCTTCTGGTCTGGGGTCGGACACTGATCTCTTCATTTTGCCAACGCTTCTTGTCGACGCTGGGAAGATGGAGATCAACTTCCGGATTTTCATGGGAATTTTAATGCCTTAATGACAAGCAGAGATAAGTATAGAATCTTGTGGCGAAAATTTTGCAAACTCCTTCAGAAGCTCCTCAGCTTTCTGATTAACCCAAAGAATAGCACATGATTAATTAATCATGTGGTTTAGCGGTTGGAGTGAAACAAACTCTGCTTTTAATTGGAGAAACAGATTCAGAAACAAAATGTTTTCTGTACCTATTCACTCCGGAACCAACCATGCTCAACCGGCTTGAGCATTGAATTTTGGCAAACTCTATGGCTTTTCTGCCCAGTTTCCATGTACTGAACAAACAAATGTATTGTGTTTTGTAATTGGCCAAAGGGGAGAATAGGGGAAATTACCTTGTTATCTTGGAATACTTATTGTTCTCTCTCTTTCACACCAGAAGCCAGTCGACGACATCTGCGATTCTTGGCTGAATTCTGAAGAACCCAAATGATGACAAAGACGGCAAAAAAGCCATTAAATAACATTGAAACAGTATGCAGCAAACAAGTGCAGCCTGCACAATTGGTGCAAGAAACAAGTTCAAAAGTCTCAAGTGAAAAGACAAGGTGACAAAGATCATGGTTGATTCGGCTGCGGAATGTCTGGGAAAATACGTGTGTACATACAATAGACAAAAATGCACCAAAAAGTATTCTTCTTTGACAGTAAAAGATGCGAGAAAACAAGTCAAGTGTGAAAATTGGCAAAATGGCAAAGCGTTCAAAGTTGCTCAGCTGTCTGATACGAAACCAAGTTAAG
Organism: Sphaeridia pumilis; assembly: GCA_034698345.1. Taxonomy (NCBI): domain Eukaryota; kingdom Metazoa; phylum Arthropoda; class Collembola; order Symphypleona; family Sminthurididae; genus Sphaeridia; species Sphaeridia pumilis. Next base: position 5,603 of record JAQGBJ010001139.1, on the reverse strand, counting down.
TTGGCGGCGGATGTAATTTGTTGTTGAAGAGGATTAGCGAAATGACTTGCAAGACGGAACTACGGAACCGAATTACCGAATGAAGGCTTGTGAGAAAAACTTTTCTGAAAAATTGCACAACAGTTTTGTTGTTCTGTAGTAGGCAAAGTAACGGCTCGAGTTCCTGTCGGCTTTTCCGGATGATTGGACTGTTAAAGAAAAAGAAGAATCAGAATGAGCTTATTGGTATCACGTTGAAATGATGCTGGTTTAATTGAACTTTGGTTCAAAAAATTCATGTCATTGTTGTAACCTCATAGACGGCTCAGGATCTGTGGTATCTTGAAAATTCAGAAGCTTGAAATGACAAGAAGGTTGGACTCGGGTGTCAATTGCAAAATTACATGGCAGAAGATGAAAAGACCATAGAGTTTACACGGGAGGTCTTCAATGACGACTCTTCAATATGATCTAATTTGCTTTTTGTGGCAAAATAAACTAGGAAACCGCAAATTGGCAACCAACTTCAAAAAATCTTCTCAAAGCAACGTAACCTTGTGAAACTTCCACGTAAATAAGATGTCCGAAGAAATGGACAAAAGAGTTGTGGAATCACGTAACACTGACGCGATTGTTGAATTGTTTGTGATGGGCGGGTCGAGTGGGTTTGGAAATTCGCAATATTTCAATCAAGAATCGAGAGAAGGGTTTTCTTGCAACAAGATTCAGGGCTTGTTCTCACGCACCTGGAATTTTTTCATTTACTTTGAGCAGCGGATAGAAACCGTTGAAGAAGGTGGAAGAACAGGATGCAATGTGATGGCATATAAAAACTAAAGAAACGGACAACGTTACTCTTGGCTGCCTTGGAACTGGACAATTTCGTTGGCACACAAACTCCAGCAAGACACGACATGTGTCTGGAAGACAGATAAGACACGACAGGAAAAGAAAGGGAAAAAAGCATGTCAGGTGGCAAGCGCCAGAAGGTTAACAACGAAAAAGATGATGATGAATCAATGGAAATACTGGAGCATAAGCAGTTCTCCAGTTGAATTCAATTCAACCGAAGGTTAGGTTAGGTACTTGCCGGGGGCAAAAGAGTGAAACTTGTTCAATGTTACGCAACGAAAAGAAGATGAGCTTCTACAAGTGCGTCTGGACAAAAAGCCCGTATGCTAACAAGCAAGTTTGTTTTGAGCTCCTCTTACGAGATTTCATTAAGCCCTTCTCCTGCGCACCTGTGGTCCTTTGAAAAATTAATGATGGGAACCTTGGAGTCTCGAAGGCGTAGGACCGGAAGTCGTTAAAGGGCCACAAGAAGAAGAGTAAAGTAAACGCTGAGGTGCCGCATGAAATGTGGGATTTGGTGGGCGTATTAAGCCGTATCACCTTTAATAAAAGTCGAATCAAAGTCTGTTTCTAGTTGTAAGAAGCGTGGCCTTTTTAGCTGGATGGATGGACGTCCTTCTTGTAAAAGTCTTATTCTTGAGGTGAATTACAGGCCGGAAACGCATAGAAAAGGTATCGTGTAAAAGACACACACACACAACTTCCATAAAGATGCCCTGATTTTGATAAGCCTTTTCTCGTGGGAACCGCACCAACTTTTCTTCCTTCTCACCAGACATTGGATGTTCTTCTTCTTCTTCTTCGAGACGCCTCTGACAGCTTTCTATAAGCGCTTTTCAAACTCACCGCCAACTTGGCTTGCTATTAACCAAAGGTTGATGAGTAATCGACTTGTCCGGATGTACGTTACGGTGATTCTGAAAGAAACAACAATAACCAAAGTACTTTTCAAAAGAAAGAATATTTTTCTCAGACACAAAATAACGTAAGAAACCATACAAAATATGTGAACTTTTGCAAGACTATAAGTTAAAACAAGAGTGAATTCACCAAAACTGCTGAAGCGACTCAAATCCTCCAGTTTTTAGTTACAAAACTTTTGAGTTTGGTGAAAGAATTTAATTGTACGGTAATTTTCTGCAAGTTTTCTGAAAACTTTTTGAATGGAGCATCAATTGAGATAATGGTTGAAAAATTCATAAAAGGCTTTACCAATGGCAGAAACTGCTTAAATTTTAATGAGCGGCCGTGAGTTGTTCCTCTTGTGAAGTATATATGAGAATTTTCATAAGATTTAGAAAAAGAAGACGTTGTTGAAATACTACAGAAATGAAAAGAAGAAAATGATTCATTAGCAAACTGAAGAAGAAGAAGAAGTACAAAACTTGTTCCTTTTCTTATGGACATTATTGAAAAGACGGATGAAGAATCGCTGGTTTTTATGTGAATTCAGGAGAGAATTCAATGTTTTTGATGGCATAATAGCTGGTGCTGCTGGTTGAAAGGTTTTTGGTCATAATGCTTTTATATTGAACGTAAAGTAATTAGCGAAGGCGAAGAAAACACAGGTGCTTACATCTAGCTTCGTTTAGGGAATTTTCCAAGAGCCATAAGTTCCCATCACAACCATTTCCATCTCGGCCGACCAAGTAATGCAATTAGCGGCAGGTTTTGATGGCGAAATGGAGGGAAACAATGATGAAATTCCAGGGAAGACATCAGCAAGAGGGCAGCAACAGCGCCCTCTACTTTCGGGCGCTTTTGGAGTGAAATCGGTGTTTTTGCTGATACCAAGTCAAATGGCCCCATCGAGCGAACTGGCTTTGCAGGCAGGTATGTTATTCGGCGTATGGAATCCGTCGATAAAGTGGTCGTTGGAGCTTTTATTGATTCGGCGATAATGGAATTAGTAGAGCAGCAGCGCTGACTGAGAGAACGCTTAAGAGCAAAAGCGCGTGGCAATTTTGATATGGATGAAATATGAGCGGTTTTGGAACATGGCTGACTGATTACATGTGGAGAAACGGAAGACACGACGTCCATAAAGTAATACCATAAAGTTCATTTGGCAAAAGGTGAGAAACGGGATTTTGGCGGGAACTGCAAATGAGTCGTTACGAGAATAGTCCTTTTCCGGAAGTACGGAAGAGGTGCAATTAATGGAAAAATCGACTGAATTTTGTATGGGAAATTGGAAAGCTTGGGAAGTCAAAAACATGCGGTAATTATACACAAGTCAGGATTGCGCGCGCCGCGCTTTCTCAAGAGGCGGGAAATGGAGTTATGTGGGTTTGAATTGAAAAAGGCACTCCGGAGGTTAATTGAGGTTGCCAATTCCGTTGTGACAGTTTCTGGGCAAAAAGAAGACTGTAATTAGATTTTAATGGCCTGAATGAAGAAAGCTTAGGCAGGTTTTGCGAATAAAATTCGCAAAGCCAGCAAAATTTGCTCCAGGCGTCAAAGAATAGGATGAAAGTCAAAGAAGCTTTGATTCGCGCAAATGTGTTGGAAAAGCGGCATGAAAAATGCATTAGAGCGTGGAGAAGAAAGAAGAGCGTCTGCGGATTGAACAAGAGACAACAGGTTTTTGAATAAGATCTTCAGAGAGAAGAATGTCGAAGAAGAAGAAGACGTCTTTTGATGGGTGATGGAGGAGCTTTGTTTAAAAATGAGGATTGCATGGATTTTTGGCAAGATAGTCGTCGTCGAGACTTGTGGTTCGACAAAGGATGAAAGGTTGGGATTCTGTCTTTTTCTTTGGAAGAGATTGGAAAAAAGGCTTACGAGGGGATCAATGCTGTTTTCAATCAAGGAGAAGAAGGAGAAGAAGAATGGTTTGGAAAAAAGTTGGATAAAAATACAAAGTACGGACCGTACAGCATGAGCGACATGGACATTTTCGACATGACTGATGACAGTCGATGGTTTTGGCGTTCACTTGTGGGACCTAAGGCATAGCTTTGGCTCTGCAGATCTAGCAAATACACACACAGAGAAGAGATAAAAATCGAGGAGAAAAATGTGAAAAAGCCGAGGTGTTTATGAGGTGATGTGAGATGAAAAGAGTGTATTGATTGGACTTCGTTATGTGCTTTATCTTGATGTTTGTTCCGATGTTTTCTGTCCCGAAATTGCGCTTGTTTGTGTGTGTGTGCAGTACTGACGCTGCGCTGTGGCTTAATTGCATGAGCTAAAAACGAGAAAAAAGCCAAGAGAAAAAAGCTGGTGTTGATCAAGTGATGAAAAGATGAGATATTTTTGTGTGTTTCTGATTTGTGAGTGAGTGTGAAAGAGAGATTTGGATTCGGTATTTATCGACGAATCGATGGTAAATCAAGGAGCGGGAAAGAGAATAACGGCGGATTCTTTGGATTTGGCGAGGATTTTCCGGAGATTTTTGCTGGAAATCTCGAATCCTAACGGTACAGCCAAATTGGACTTTACAAAGGCAATGAAAACATCGCTGGGTCCGAAACTGTATCAACAGTGTAGCTCATCGAAATCGTGACCCAAACGGCACTCAAGTCTCGCATTTTTTGAATTTATGCAGAAACCGAAAACACAGCTAATGCAATTTTTGCAGTCAGATTAAACTGCCGTTTAAACTACGCTTAATTCCATGTGTTTTTGATTATGGCAAGTTCAGAACTTTTGTTTGATTTTGACTTTCAAACAGAATTCAAACTTTGTAAAAACATCTCGTGCGGATTCAAATGTCCATTCAGGTCAGTGTATTTCCTGCTTTTGTCTGTTGATATCGTTTAGCGCAGCGTTGAGACTCTCGAAGGTGTAAAACGGGAAAACGGAGCCATCAATGTGAAAAAGTAACGTTGAAAGAGGCGTAGCTTCCGGTTTGTTCTTATTGTTTCCAACTGCAGCGCGCTGAGTTGACCCATAAGACGCTGCAGCTGTGCTGGTTTTGCCGCTACAGTCTCTTCTTCTTTTGAAGCTCTTGCTACGATTCACTTGCATTGTTGAGCTTGTTATTGACGCAAAATATCGCATGCCGCAAGAGCTACAAAGCTGATAACATCTAGTGACAAGTCTTTAGGATTCATATACGAAAAAAGAGAATGCAAGCTGAAAATGCAATAGAATTGCAGCACCGACCATAGAAAAACAGAAAAAGCGAGCGTAATTATGACAGCTTGGCCAGCAAAAACAAGAAACAAAGACAGACATGTATAGTGTGGACAACCAAAAACCGGCGAGAATGCCTTGATTCCATGAAAAAAGAATCCATTTCTTGACATGTGCTAACGAGATTATGAGCTAAACAAAAACAGGAAACAAACGCCACTCTCCTAATATATATCTCACGTATAAATATCGAAAACAAGCTTTCAGCCAGCTTCAAAGGTGTTCAAGCTTGAACAATAACGTCCTTACATTCTGCTGTTTCTTCGCTTGTCAAAAATGGGCTCCAATTCTTGATGCGATTATGATGTCAGAAGCTAATAATATCGTGTACTAAACTACTTGTTTTTTTTCTGATTCACAGGTAAGAAAAACACAAGATTTTGACAGATTCTTGACGTTTCCTGGGAACCGACCGGACCAGGATTCTTTGGTGTTTCTCCAAAAAATTGAAGGTTTTGACGTTTCGGGTATTCATGATAACAGTAAGCAGGTTTGATGAGGAGCACGAAGAAATTATGAGTGTTCCGTTTAGGACAATCATGACATTTTTCCTACAAGAAAGAAGCTAAACTTTTTTGTTGCTTTTCTGAAAGAAGTACATCGGATCGCTATTCGGATAATGGAAAAACGAC
>JAQGBJ010001138.1:0-26245 GCA_034698345.1 Sphaeridia pumilis | reverse complement strand
CTCAACCGGGATTTGAACCCGGGACCTCCTGCACCCAAAGCAGGAATCATACCCCTAGACCATTGAGCCTTTGTTGACTTGATTGTTGCTGTAGTTTGGTGCAATTCAGCAGGGGAAAGTAACTTAAGCTGTAGTCAAGGGAAAAAGCTTGATTGTCAAATACCGTCATAAAGATATTCTGATGTCGGAACCTGTTTTGTTTGCTTGTATACTTGTCACTCAAATAAAGTTATAAACCTGACTTGTGACGAGGTGCCTTTGTGGACAAGCTGAACTTGATGATTTCTTTTAAGCTTGCTTTTAATTCATATATATCTAATACTAGAACTCAAGGGGTGTTTCAAGACTTGAAAATTGGATCAACAACGAGAGTTTTTCTTCCATCGAAATTCAGTTCTGAGCAAAATCTTGCCATTAGAAAAGCTTTGAGAAGACAACTTTGGCTTTGTTTACCATTTTAAAACGTTTGTTTACATGTGAAATTTTCGCAAAACTGCAACAACAATTTATCCTTTGGAAAACCGCTGGAGTTTTGTTTACATAACAGATGGCGCGAGCATCTCGAGATTTAAATTGAGGAAGGGCGAAAATGTTATGACACTGCACTGCGTACAGATCCATATAGTGCATACTAATTGTTGTTTGTGTCGTACATACGGCTACTTATCACACGGCGCGGCTACGAGCTATGTGTAAATGCTCCAATGTTTTTGTATGAGAAGTGACGGCCCATTTGGGCTATTGTAATTAAACAAGAAACAATTTTTGCAAAAATTAAAATTGCACAAAATGAACTCGTGAACTTGTTACGTGCCTACGAATTCATTAGGTTTTATAAAATCGAACACGATTTCTGCTTGTTTACGTAAACCAAATAGCCGATCAGCTGGTTGTCATTTTTCTTCCTTGAAACATATCATAGTTAGCTTTGCTCGATCGAATTTTAATCACGTTTCCATTTACGTCTTCTACGAAACTAACGACAGTAACAGCAAGTTTTTAAAGTGCTATAAGTCGATGTGTAGGCAGGCTAAATTTTGCGTAAGATTTTGATAGCATGTCTTGGTGAAGCAGTCGTGGAATCAATCAAGTTCTTCAAGGGAGTTTCTCAGGGTAAGGTTTTGTTGATTTTCATCAAAATTGAGCTTCAGAATGTGAATCATGACATGATTTTGAATTGTGATTTTTTGTTACAGTATCGAAATGAGATTGAGTCGGTGATCGAGACAGTTTTGACCACGTGTTTGCTTCCAAGTTCCAATTACAAGGAGTTTTCGTCGGTACCGCCCATAGCTGTTTTTTGTTTTGACGGCGGAAAAGACACGTATCGCGAATAGCGATCAGAGAATGGGACAATGACTGTCGATTTTGCGGAACATTTTTGGGTGAGCTGAAATAGGTTCAAACAAAGTGGATCGTGGATTTGTGAACATAATAAGCAGTAAGTGATGGAATGTTGTTTACAGGGTCCGAAGAACAATGGATTCGATGTACTGTACCATAATATGAAATATGGCCTTACGGCTGCTAAGGAACTGGGAGACTTCTTCCGTGAAAGGTGGAGAAATTGAAGAACCAATGCTATTGTAGGTAATGAGATGTATTCACGATGTGACATTTGATTTTTGGTTGTTGTAGGTCGGCCTTGGAAGAAGCACATTCTAAGTCGTTGGTTAAGTTGGCGAGATTGTCTTCAAATGCCACTCCGCAAGGATCTTTTGCGCCCGTCTGGCTAATTCTCAAGAGCTCAACTGAAAGACTGGCAGGGTTACACCTGCAGATGATGCAAAAGATAACGGAGCTAGTTAAAGAATTGGCCAAGTATGCGGACGACATTCAGAAAAAGTACAAGTGTGTCAAGGAAGAAGAAGCTAGTACGTTGGAGACGGTACAAGGAATCCAGAATGTCACAGTCACTCTACAGAAAACCAAAGACATCTACATCCAACGAGTACAAGAGCTTGAAAAGTTGCAGAAGGAGAATGCGTCTCAAAAGGAAATCGAGCGAAGTGAGATTAAAGTCAAGAAAGCTTTAGAAGACTACAAAGTTTGGACTGCAAAGTACACGGCATGCAGGGATGACTTTGAGAAGAAAATGACTGCGGCTTGCAGGGTAAAGTTTCTTTGTGTTCTTGTTTTCTATTGAAATTTTCATAACGGTTATAATCTAACATTTCAGCATTTTCAAGACGTCGAAGTTGCTCAACTTACACAGATGAAAGATTTTTTGGATGTCTACGCAGCTTTACTGCTGAATAACCATGAGCAGATTGGGCAGGTGCATAACGAGTTTCGACGGCAGTGCTATGAGTTGAGTGTGGACAATCTTCTAGAACAGTTCGTAAAAAGTAAAGCAACTGGTACAGAAAAGCCATGTAAGTTAAAAAATACTCTGAAACTATTATACATTTGGCTATGAATCATAGTATTATTGTTGTCAATCTAACTCTATTTTTGTTGCACAGGTTCGATGGATGTTGAAGAAGCTGTTGTAAGTATCGACAAGGCCAGCGCAGGTAGCATAGGGTCTGGTGAAGGTCCATCGGTGAATGGTGAAAGATCTGCTAGTGAGAAGAAGTCTGAAGGTAATATAGATAATGTAGGGCAGCAAGACTTTCGGGCAAGCAAAGGGTCGCGCAGGACCGCGTCCCTGTTGAATCTCTTTATACCACTTTCTCAGGGTATGTCGAAAGAGTAACAAGATGCTATCAAAGTATTTATGCGTTACCAAACCGGTCGCAACGGCGTCAGATTCTCAAGTAATGGAGTCCTTCAGCTTGATCCATTTTTCGGAACAAGTGTTACGCCTATGTGCCTATTTAGCGAAAATGTCTATAATAACGACATGACTGTAAGTGTAAACTAAAGCGTCGTAATCAGCCTTCTTCAAACGGGTGTGCATGGAGTGAAGTAATTATGTACAGTTTTAACGCGGTTCATCCTACCTAGAATATCATTGGACGCTCGGATTTGTCGGAATTGATGTTTGGCCTGGGTTATGGATGCATGCGGTTCTTCCTGTAGTGTCTAATGTAGATTCGGAACTATATTTAACCCTATTGCTTTATGTAGAGAAAAACTCCAGCTTCAAGCTAACTAGGCTAATGTGCTACACACAGTCTTTCTATACTGGAGCGTTGCGTCGGTTTGTCTAGCGTGTTTAAAATGTTTGAATGCTACAATGGTTTGGTCGCTTGATTTTCGATGTGGGTGTTTTTACAGGAAGTAAGTCAAATAATAAGGGGAACGATTCCCTTACTTTGGACTTGTCCGTTTCTGGACAAGTGCAAGAGTCGGCAGCAAATTCAACGAGCAGCATCAAATCTGGTCTCGTTCGAAGTGCTAACAGAGGATCTAAATGTAACAATCTAAATCAAATGTCTTGTATTCTTAGATTCGCACTTTTGCTTGTTGCATGTAGTATTTAGGTTTCTAACGAATCCAAACTTTGTAGCACAAACCAGGTTTTGCTGTCAATTTGATGCTTTCGAATATTGCAGAAAGGCTGATCACGATGTGCATGGATCATACGGATTCGTAACGTCATATGTTGAACACAAGCATTTCGACACAAACTGTTATCCAAGCAAATCAAATTAGTCGTGTAACCCTTTGCTTCTCGAATAGTTGCGAATTTCGTTTTACTTTTTATTTTCGTTTTTCTCACTTCTTTATTCTCCAAGTTGTAGTTGCTAGACTGCGACAGGTTTTCACAATTTACTATTATTTCCCCTCCACGAAAGTTCACTCGATAATATTCGCACACAGAAACATGAACTGATGGTTTGACGAATGATTTTCTTTTGTGAATTTGCTAACTCAAGGGGATTCTCCAACTCGGTCTCCATACTCTAGTATATCTTCTTGGACTGCAGGTGGAATTTAATGACTTGAACAAAATTTTGCTGTCATGTCTTGTGATAGTTATGCTGCTTGTCCTGTCTACTTCGTTACATGTGATTTAATTGCACGCCCGATCCCACATTTTATCGATAGTCTGAAAGCATCAGATGCACAGAGACTAAAACTCTAAATAGATGTTCCCCCATTAGATTCGATAGTTCCACAATGTATAACTCTTTAGTCGATTCTCTTTCGGAATAACTTTGTCTTGTCTAACCTTAATCATGCCTCGCATGAATCGGGATAGTCCTTCTCAGCATGGTGGTGGACCCTTGCGTAATTTTGAAATCTTTAGCCACCGTCTTAACCATCGCTTCCCTCTTTAAATCTAGTCAAATCGAATTTATGGCTCTAATAATATGTTGGTACTGTTTCAGGGTTTCTGCGCAGCAAAAGAGACAAAAAGAAGGATAAGAAATCTCGTAAAAACAAAGACGGAGGTGCTAGTTTTAGCAGCAAAGATGACAAGTCTGATGCGTAAGTTTTAAATTGATCACTATTGAATGATATGAAACTAAGGTTCTATTGATGAAAATCTCTATGGCAGAGAGGAACAAGACGACAGCCATAAAGCGGAAACACCATCCGCTGAAATCGATGATGAAGGATTCTCTGTACGCCCACAAGCTACTTGGGAAAGCAATGAGAAGACTCGGTTCTATTCTGATTCCGATACGGATTCAGAGGATGAAAAAGAAAAGCGTTTTCACGTCGAGATTAAGCCATTGAACAATGGAACTGCACCTTTAAGTGCCAGTGCTGATGAACTTCGATCAACGATGGAGAACTTTACACTTTCGCCTTTGGGAATGATGAGCGTATGGGAAATATACATTAAGGTTGATTCAAGAGCGGAATCATTTGATTTTAATACCTTTGGCTTTTACAGATCCGGAAACCAAATCATGATCCAGATAGTCAAATGAAACGTTCCCAATCGGTTTCACAACAAATTGGGAGTTCAGCTTCACCGCCTCCACGGCATCCGTATGCGCCACTCAGTCCTCCGATAGCTCCACCAAATCCGAGATCAAGTCCAAAATTAGCTGCACCAACGGATTCCAGTTCCAGATATGCAGGTAACTGGATATTACGAATGAAAAAGACACAAGTGTGAGAGCGTAATTTCATTGGTTATGGGACATTCTTTGCAGATTTAGGGGACCTGTTTGCGGAAGTTGGAGAAATTCAGCCGTCGTTACCACCGAAAGTGACCTTTCCTTCGCAGCGTAATACACCGACACCAACAAGCGGCCTTATAGCTATTCCTAGGCCGCCTTCTAGGGCTAGACCCACACCAGAGGGAAATAGAAACACTAGCTCGCCTTCGCCAGCAATATCTCGAACAGAAAGTATTGGCAGCCTGGACACTCGTAGTGTGGGGAGCTTCATGCTAGGGTCAAGGGGTCCAAGTCCTTTGACCATTGGCATGTCGGATACCATTCCATTAGCTGTAGCATTCCATGAAATTATACATTGCTGTTTCAAAGGAAACGATGAATACGGGTATGAACACTGTGGTTTTGATTCGGAATTGAAAAATTATGAGTCTAACTGACGTTGTCGTTTTAGCTGCCAGGTGAAGATGACAGGGGATTTGATGGTCTCTTTTCCGGCTGGAATTATTCAAGTTCTAGCAAATAATCCTATGCCAGCACAACTATCGTTTCGTGTCAAGTCAGGTCAACAGCTGACCAACCTGTCGTCTAACAAGGATCTTGTCAATGTGTAAGTTGGATTGCCGGTTTGTTCTCAAGATTCGTGAATTATCGTGTTTTACAAGGTACCTTTCTTTGATTTCAGACAACCAGAAGGAAATGAACTACTTTTTGACTTTAACATGAGTGCCTTAACAGAATTACTGAGAAAACAAGCTGATCAAAACGCTAGTGCATCTTACTTTAATGTGGATATCTTAAAATATCAGGTGTGTATTATACTTATTCTCACTTCAGAAGGTTTGTTCTTGGCTTCTTAACATCGAGGAATCTTTTTACAGATTAAGCCAAAACCTGGAGCTTCTTCATGTCCTTTGCATCTGGTCGCATTCTGGAAATGTGAAAAAAATCACACGGATCTTCGAATCGATTACAAATACAACAGTCATGCCATGGCTCCCTCTCAGTCAGAAGTGCCAGCTTTAGTTGCGTCTAAACCCGTGATGGCTCCAGCGCTGGTTCAAGTATGCATTGCTGCTCCGATTGATGGTGGTGTCAAATCCATGCAGTCAAAGCCCACAGGACAGTGGTAAGGCAGGTCAATACTGTCAGCTCACTCGACAAGATAATTTGAAACTTACGTTCTGCCTTTTTCATCCTTAGGTTCCCTAGTACGAACAGAGCTTGTTGGAAAATTCCATCTTTATCAGCTACGAATGAGAATGGTGGTGTGGGATCTTTGCGTGCTCGTTTCGAAATTTCGTCGGGGCCCAGTTCGCATGTATGTCTACTAAAACATATTGAGCTAACCGTTTAGATATGATTGAACAGCACGGTATTCTCTTTTTATAGGGTACCATTGCAGCCCAGTTCAATTGCGACAATTCAACTCTTTCCGGTTCTGAGTTTTCCTTGATGGGTACGGGGTATCGAGTTTCTCTCGTTAAAAAGCGCTTTGTTTCTGGTAAGTTCAGCGTAGTCATGTAGAATATTTTTTCGATTGAATATGTCGGATGTTTTGTATTTACTTCACTTTTTGGATTCACAGGTAAATATGTTTGCGACACTGAGGACGATCCAAGCCGTTATGCTGTGCCTCCTGAACTGGAAAACGCTACACATGTTTAAGGAAGCCACCAGCGGCTTTTTTGCCTTTTAATGCTTTCAGTACCTATACCTTATATAACGTCCCCCTTATATAACGTTCCCAACTGTTTTCTTCCCCTACTTTCCGTTAGTTAGTGCAGTTATTTTGTTTTAGCTTAGAATAGTCACACTAAATCGCATGAAATTATTCACACTGTCGACGGTATTGTTTCCCTATGAAATGCGTGGATCGAAAGAGCAAAATAAACGAATCAACAAACTATCTATAGTGGTTCATTATATGATTGTGGCTTTCACTTTTCGGGAAATGCTTTCACTAAGAGAAAGTGAATGTGAAGAGTTCCTTGGTATGGCGCGAAAACCGTAGCATGTGGATAAATCAAAGCGTAAATAGACATTGTAAACAGTGTTCCTAACTTTTGAAATTCTTCGCATAACTATTCTTAATTGATCTGTTCGATTCTGTTTTTTATCACAATGCTACTTAAATATATCTCTCGTGCGGTGGCATTTCGAACATTATTTCGTCCTTGTCAGTCGAAGGTTCACATTTGTACCTGCCAATATTTGTTACAAGTTGCAGCTTCAAGTCTCAGATCCACAACAACTCATCGGCTTTCGGGTGTGGATGATTCGCCAAGGACTGCAGTAGCTTCAAGGTAACACATACTGGTTTTGGTTCTAAAATTTGCAAGTACTGAAATTCACCGTTGTCCGAAAATATTCCAGATCCTTTTCCACAACAACAACCAACGAAGAAGCTACTGAATCTTCAGAAACTCGAAAAGCCCGAGAGAAGATTGCTACAAAGAAAGGTCAATCGCCAGGAATCTTGCTTATAGATGAAAGAAGGTCGATCACCAAGGTCAAGCTTGAAGATGCCGCAACTATAGCTAAAAAGAAGAAAATGTTTTTGGTACAAGTTGACGCGGTGGAAGAAAATTTGGGTCCTGAGAATCTTGTTTACAAGTTGGTCACTAAGTCTGATTATTACGGCGAGGATGTCAAGCATCGTAAGTAAATTTCAGCCTTTCTCTATACCGATTAGACCAATGGAATTAAACGGCCATCTACTATTTTTACAGACAAAGCTCCACAGGCTAGTCCATTCAAAGATGAAAAAACATTGATTCTGAAAGCAACTACTACCGAACATGATGTAATGATAAAAGTGAAGCAAATGCTCAAGTGGGTCGCCAAGTCTCATACCGTGAAAATCTTGATTGGACAGCCTGGAGACGGTGGAAACCCGGTGGGCTTTTACACCTATTATTCTGAAATCTGAAGCTTCCAAAATACTCTATAAAAATTGTGATGATTTTTTAGGAAATCGTATACAAGCTCATCGAAAATGCTGTGAAAACAGAGCCCGTGCGGATAGTTCAGAAGATTGTCAAGAGTGGTCAAGTCAAGTTCCAGCTTATGCCGCCAAAACCTGTTAAAGCCCCGAAGGAAAAAAAGGTCCCCGAGAAACAGCCAGAACCAGAGGTTCCTGTATAAATGAAGTACGTTGAATTTTATCTTTTACGTTAGCATCATGAAAGTATTCTTCGCTAAATGTGATTGACACGAAATCGAGAATTTTTATCAATTTGTTTATTCGCAAAGCAGTCGATAGTTCGATAGTTGATGCAGAAGATTGAAGAAGTACCAATCGAAGATTTGTGCTCTTACTTATCAATAAAGCTTCATAAACATAAACATACTGCTACAACTTCATCTGTCATCAAAATGTAACTATCCTACATACTCTACAAACGTAATCAGATACAGTCTGCTGTTACATCATGTGCGGCAACAAATCCCGCAGCCTAGATACAATCTTGTCGAACTTGGGGCGATCATTCTTCTCCTTATTCCAGCATTCTTTCATCAGTTCTTTGACGGGGTACCGCATCCAGAGGCGACGTCGTCCAGAAGGAAGCTCGTTATGGTGAAGGGCACTGGCAATCTAAAACAAATATTTTAATTTTACGGTTTTGATTGTGCTGGATAACCTTTAGCTGAAAATGACGCTGCACTTACTCGAAGAGGAGCATCCTGGTTGTTATTGGTGCCGCTCCACCACAGTTGACGGAAAGGCCCACAACCCAAAGTCCAAATCTCAAACAGTACACAGCCGAACGACCAGAAATCACCCTCGGCAACACGCTTCGTAGGTGGAACCTTCTTTTCCATGTGATCGTTGGCCCATTGCCACATCTGGCATTCTGGAGCCCACCAAGCGCACGAAACCACCTTTGATACCTGAAATCAATTTCAATCTTTAGCATCTTGATAAAGCCTGGCATTTGGCATAGAACAATTGTGCACTATAAAGCGCGTGAGCTTACTCTAGCATCCGGGCTAGTGTCCTTCTTAGTATAGTCAGGCGGGTGGCCTTTGCCGTCTACCCTGAAGTCATGATGACCAATGTCTCCAACCTTGACATGCAAGCGGCGGCGGTCGATGAGGCAGTTCGAAGTACGGAGATCACCATGGAATAGGTTCTGCTTATGCATGAAGTCCATGCCATCCGCGATCTGCGACGCAATCCGAATCATTTTCTCCTGAAAAAAAGTCCATTAATTTCACTCCTATATTTTCATAGTACCGGTATAGACTATTAATAACACTTACACCCCGCAATCCTCTATCACGACAGCGCAGCAAGAAAAAGAAGAGATTTCGATAGTCGCCACAATCCATCACAGGGCTAGGCCTTTCAGCGTTGAGTACTGAAGCGTCAACATGGAAAACAAAGGAAATATTCTTACTACTATCCACTAGTACTCACTCCGCACTAGAGGCAGTACATTGTTTGATTAGACACTTCGGACAAAGGTATCCAGAGAAACTTACGGGTAACAACACCGTAGAAGCCAACAAGGTTAGCATGTTCATGGCCCAGCACAGACATTCGTTCAATTTCAGTCTGGACCTGGATGTTTCCAACGAAGTTCTTGTGCCTCTTGATAGCTACGGCAGGACCGGCTTGCTTGATCCACTTGGCTGTAGACAATGATGAAAACAAATCTTTAGAATCCCGAAAATACATGATCCAATATCTTCCTTACCCCTGAAAACCACAAATATCACGCACCTTTTAGAATGTCGCTGAAATGTCCATGTCCAATCTCAAGGATGTCTCCTCCACTCCTCAACATGACCTCCAAGTGCTCGCCTTCAACATATTCCGGACAGCCCGGTGGCAGTTTCACTGGATTCGGTTTCTTCATTGTTTTCGTTTCAGCTGGAAATCAGAAAAAATGTTCTCAATTAGTTCCAATTCGACAGTCTGTAATATTCCATCAGCCTTTTCTTCCTACGGGCATCAGGGATCTCTCAAACACACTTGTCACTTGTCACCCTACACTCTACACAACCAAAACTTACCGGTTTACAACCCAGATCGAAAAAAACACGGAATTTTTTAATTTCCAAGCACCTTACAACACAATAAACCAACAATCACTTTAAAATCCAATGCCACTCC
Source organism: Sphaeridia pumilis (assembly GCA_034698345.1). Lineage (NCBI taxonomy): Eukaryota > Metazoa > Arthropoda > Collembola > Symphypleona > Sminthurididae > Sphaeridia > Sphaeridia pumilis. The sequence continues at coordinate 16,102 of JAQGBJ010001138.1, read as the reverse complement.
AGGCCAGACAGAATCAACAGCTTCTACAAAGCCCATGCAGTACCACACAATATCTCCACTATCATTTCAAAGAACGAAACGCAATTTGGAACAGCATTTCCATATCAATCTCTATCGCAGCTAATGAATAGATGCAAAACCTTTCTAATCCCTGTATTTCCTACCTAGAGCAACTGTATTAGCTTCTGGCTTGACTAGCTGACCTGACGTTATCAAAACGATACTGGTGCGTAGCCCATAATGTTCAACATCCCACGGCAACAATGGACTTGTTGCGAATCCCAATTGAAAATACGCTCATACTCTTTGTCCATGTATGCAAGCGTCTGCAAATGCATACCTTGCAAATTTTTCGCCTAGTCATCCTTCTTAATAGTCGACGATATTGGCAACAAGCTCCTCCCAACGCCTTCAAGAAGCCGCATAGACGCTTTCCAGTTGCAGCTTATCCGTTTCACGACAGCGATCTCGAAATTCACTATCATATCGGCAGGGGGTCTTCATCTGCCTATCTAACATCTCCGACCAAGAAAATCAATCCGGTTTCAAATTCTAGCCTTATTCATTGCAGCAGCTATCATCAGCCCAACACAATAAACTCGCTTTACAATAGCTAATTGCTCATTTAACGTTGCCTCAGACGCATTAAATACCGTCAAGCTTATCCATCAAGTTTAATCCGGCCTTGTTACGCTTCCCCCTCGTCCTTAAACTTACTTAATCCACACAGAACATTTATATCCAACAAACAAACATTGTCTTCAAACAAATTCAACTATATTCAACGTTGTGTAAACAACTTTTACTTACCCTTCACACTTTTCAAAGCAAACAGCTTGCGTAGTTTTCGGTCAAACTTCTGAAAAATCACAACAAGACGTTTTTATGATGCCGATGTTCGCTCAATTGATGTCATTCCAATACATTACAGTACAGCTTTTGGTTTTCCACTTACTCTTTTCTGCGAAACCCAAAAGTCATCACGTAGCGATGGCAACGCTTGCGGATGATTCATTGCCATTTCAAAGCCGCGATGTTGTTGATTGTTGAGATTTGTGAAATGCTTTTTCCAATGATTGCCCAGTATTTTCAGGTCCTACCCCAGCCAAAACCGCTTTGACCACGTCACCTCATAATCCTTTTCTTGTAAACAAACTTTCATTGTATTCGACAGCTGCACCTGTTCCAGTTCCAAGAAACGACGATAATGCAACAATAAAAGTGCGTCCGCCGAGCCCACTATTGACTTTGAAAGTCCTTTTTGACGCACGCACGTATGAACAAAACAACAACAAACCCCATCGCGCCATCTCCCGGCCATGACCCTTTACCATGAAAAATTCAAGCCAGGAACGGAGGCAAAAAATCCTTTGGCTTGGAACGCAGCTGTTTACATGTACGCGATAGTGCAACAACGCCGGAGGTTCATTTACCGATGCATCTCATTTTCCTATGCTTAACAACGGCTCGGCAAACCTGTTTTGCACCTAGGAACCGTTCGTTTGAATCAAAATCGCTTCGTTTGTTTGTGCCTCTCCTCTTGTTCTCGATTCTCCCTGTTAACGATTTTTGAAATTGTTCGAAATTCATCATTTTAGCCAAGTTTCTAAGTTAGCGAAAAGTTTAGAGAGATTAACACTGCGGGGACGAAAACAAAGTTCCAAAGTGACAAGTTGGTCTGCTGAAGCCGTAGGAGAGAGTCAGTGAAGAAGAGAGAGGAGCCGTCGTTTGTTTATAGATTCATCGATATAACATACGGAATATTTAGCAAGCAAGCGATAGATAGCTTAATGTACTTGTTGAATTCTGTAAGATAGTCGACCTCCACATAGACACACTTGAAAGTGCGTTTGTTAGCGTTGGAGGATGCCAAGCCAAATCAATTGTGTTCAGCAAATTTTTAATTGTGTGAGCGAGTGAATGCGTAAATCACCGAGTTGAGTTCAAAGTAGTGAAGTGAAGAGTAGATCAAGTAAAATAGTTATAACGTCTGGCGAGACGATAGCCGAATTAGCTCAAGTCGCTGTTGCAATTATCTGTATTTGTATTGAATAGTATATATGTAATAGCATTCCTCATGCGGTAGTGAGTGAATATTTGAAATTCCTAGAATTTTGTATCTTTTGCCATAGCAAACTGTAAGATTCGTAATAGCATGTATTTTAGCAATCAGCCGTTAGATAATAGTTTGAAAACTCCGGTTCCGTCAGTTAGCGAGTGACTTTGGAAACAAACCAACGTTGGAGAAAAGACTGCTACTTGTGTGTTCAAAAACGCGCTCAGGGAATATAATTACCAAAAGGTTACACCAAAGTGTCTGCTGGTTGAACGTTTGAAGGCTTCTAGTGAATTGAATAACAAAGAGACTGAATAAACAGTGTACACATACGTTTGAGATTTCAAGTGCCGGTGATGAAATTATGAAGGCTGCTCTACCAGAAAATAGCGTTTGGACTGCTGGAGAAGCTGCTGGAAATTCCAAGATTCCTATCAACGTCGCCAACGGTGACGCTGCCGCCAACAACAATAGCCAAAACGATTCGGTACGTTTGACAGACTGCTGCAAAATTGATGGAATGGGTTTTGATGAGCAACAAAACATTGAAGCTGCGGGTGCCGGAGAAACGCGTCGTCGTAATTCGGAAGTAACTGTTGTGCTGTCTGATTACAATTCTGATACTTCAAGTAGCAGCAGTAGTGGAAGTGGAAGCGACGAAGAGTCGAGTAGCGGTGCGGAAAGTGCTCAAGAAACCGGTGAAACTGCAACTACGGCGACGGCAATAGAAGAGCCTCAAGAGGAGGATCAGAACCCGGATCTCAAGCAGGACGCTGCCGAAGAGCCTCAGGCAACAACAATGGCCCCTACGATCGGAAACGTCTCTGTAACTGAACCCCTGCCACCAAAGGTAGAAAATATAGAGGAAGTTGACCGAACCGATGATAACATGGATGTATCAGAGCCTGTGGACGATATTAAGCCTGCGACGATGATAGTTGAACATGAAGACTCTAACAATGGTAATGTCAATGAAGTGAGTTTGAATGATTCAACAAATTCCGGTGCGAGCGATGAGTCGGAACATCCAGACAGTGAAGGGCTTTTGAGGTTGAACACCAAGTGGGGATGCTTTGGTCAAAGTAAGATGCCTAAACATATAAATGGTTACATGTCGTAAAGTGTGTAATGTGTGTAATCAATGTTTTCTATCTTTCGTTCTGGTTCTAGGTGAGAAAGTGTTTGCGTACTGGAAAGGACCAACGACATTCAGCACCGGATATTATCCAGGCGTCATTGTGCAAAAAGGCGTCCTCAATGTGTATCAAATTCTTTTCGACGATGAGACAGAATGCAACACTTCTGAAGTACAAATTATTCCTGTTCTGGTTCTTGGTGTGGGTGTCAAGGTGTTCTACTCTCCAGAAGATCATACTGGAGGCCCCTTATCAGCTCAGATTGTTGGCCAGAAAAAGTAAGCTCTCTTCTTGATAAGACACTAAGTACGAAATAAGAAGCACTGGGAATTAGAGTGGTTATTTTTGAACTTTTTCTTGGAACTTGCAGGATGGAAGATGGTGAGTACCAATACGCTCTAAAGGTATTTGGATCAGATACAGTTACAGTCTGTCCGAGAAGACACTTTTATCTGACTGTTAACGAAGGCAAAGATTTGCGAAAAAAGTATGAAGCTGTGCAACCAAAGTTTGGCGATGTGAATCTGGGTAAGTGGAACGTTTAACCAGTCTTGAACGTTTTGCGCCATATAAAACTTAAATTGGCATTTCTGTTCGTGTAGATAACGTTGTGAGCGGTCCCCGTCAAAGGCCTTGTGCCCAACCAGCGAGTTCAACTCCTGTGCTCACGTAAGTTTGCATAAATTCTTTGAAAAGAAAGGTTGCAAAATCAGTCGTCAGTCACACCTACGTGCGAAATTAATTTGGGTAAATTCTTTCAATTTCACAGGAGCGAATCGCCAGCAGATTCCAGGAGAAGAAAATCCGAAACGGCTGCTACTGCAACAGCCCCAAAGAAGGCAAGAAACTCCGCCGGTGCTGTGAAACACGACAGTCCTTCCAAGATCAAGAAAGTTAACAGAAATCATATTGTGACATACCCTTGTGTGAAGAATTTCAAGGTCCCTGGCAAGTCCAAACCACATCCCAATCTTCCGGAACTTAAACCAATTTCTAAAGAGAAAGCTATAAAAGCTTACTTGACGGGATTCGGGTTAAAAGTAAGGGCTCCCAAAAGCCAAGTTGGAGGGAAGAAGACTGGTAAGCTTTCTGGCTCAAGCAGCTTTCCTTTATCTTCAGACACTACATATATAATTCAGTTTGCTCATTTGATTTGATCTTGTTGTTACAGAAGCTTCGAAGAAAAAGATCTCAAATACGGCTCAAAATTTGAAAACCCTGAACAAAATGACTATTACAGGTATGAACGGCTAAACGTTGTCTTGCAGCTCTTTCTCCCTTTTAACTCAAATTGAATTTAAATTATAGATGCCAAGCCCAAATCCGGAATATTTACTGGATATTATTTTTATATGACTGCTGGAGATCGCACGCAGCTCAAAGGTGAGTTAAAATATTGTGTTTCTGTGCGAAATTTGATTCATGATCTCTTAGATGAAAAGACGTATTTTTTGGCATGCAGGAATTGAGATGGGCAAATACGAGAAAGATCTGCCCAAGTCTGAGATGAGCGATATGATTCTGAACAATGGCGGTACCGAGTTGAGATCCGTGGGAGAAGATAAAGGAAAGAATCGGTCCAAAGTGTTTCTTTTGGCGAGTTCCCATCTCAGGACCCTGAAGTACCTATACTGTATTGCAGCTGGAATACCATGTGTTGCTCAGCGATGGATCAAGGATTCAGTCATGAAGGTGAGTGGTGTATAATGTTTATTTTAGGGAAGGATTTGTGGATTCAGTCAATGAGTTTAAAATTCTTTCACAGGGTGCTGTGCAAGATTGGAAGGCGTACAGATTATCTCCCGGCTGGAATGTCAAACAAAATCGGCTAACTGTGCCACATTCGCACTTCCCGCTCGAAGGAATGCGAATCGGTCTGGCGACTTTCAAGGATGATGTTATAGGAACTTGGAAATGCCTCATTCCGGCTGCCAAGGGGAAACTTCTTGTGTCGAAGACTTTCAACCCGAATACTCGTAAGAAGTCATTATTTGAATTAATATCAATCGATTTGTCTTGCCTAGATAGAAGTTTGATAGTAACTCATGAAGGGTTATTTCATTTTCACAGAGCCTGCAGAACTGAGCATTCCACCGGATTGGCTTGAGGGCAGCATCGATATCTTGGTTAGCGACTTCTTCTGCCCTAAGGCTATAAAAGATAAGCTAAAGGAGAAAAAGATACCTGTCGTACGAGTTGAATGGCTGGTTGAGACTATCACAATTGGAGAGATAGCGGACTATTGTGTCGGTGAAATGTCCCCTGTAAAAAACAAGTCATTCGGCAAGACCATAGGCTAGTCTTTGAAGTTATCGAAAGAACCAGCTGTTATTTTATTGTTCATCAGTCGAAAAGTTCTGCTACACTAGTTGAGTCTATTAATTTTGTACAAATGAATTAGACTATTTGGTATAATTGGATATATATATAACGATGCATCGCATGTTTTGAAGGAGAGCCTGAAGAAATCGATACTATTTATTATGCTTCTTCAAGAGTTGACGGTAGATTCGTGAAATTAAGCCATACTTGCACAGTTCAAACACGCTCTTTCAGAATATGTTCAGGCGTTCAGCATTAGGCTGATGGATAGCATGCAGTTCTCGTATGATTCAATTCATTGTTTCGCTTTTAAAGCTTAGTTGTCGATAATACACCATGCCCTTTATTGAGTTCTGTCTTCTAGTTGTAACTCGAATGTTGTTGTTATTGTTGCACTGATGCGTAGGTGCTTGAGGTTGATTAAATACTTTTGTTGATTTCTAGTTTTTTAGACTAATTTACTTTGAAAAACTGTACTGATTGCAGCATATCAAAATACAATTGTAAAGCTAGTATAGAGATGCACTGATATTGTCACAGAGTGATAATTACGTGGTTCCTGTAGTGTGTACAACACAAAATATGAGATCGTCTTGTAATTGCACTGAGGTGTCCTTTCGGAGGTTAATTGTAAGTAACGTAGATGTCGATTCGAACTCTAAACGGTAAAACTTAATCAAGAAGAAGCTTCCGTCCTAAGAGAGAACATATTATTCGAAAATGCTGGTTATGCCTTTACGGAGTGGAATCATTAGAACCGTTAATTGTTGATGCATAACTGTTCAACGAATTTCTTTCTGATTTCAGCAACTTTTGTGTTCCTACCACCTGCAAATGAACGAGTTAATATGCATGAAACGTTTGATTCCGAAAAAATTATTTATAAGATTTCAGAGTGGAAAACTCACTTGACTTAGTGTGCCCAGGAACAAATTTGAGCTTTGAACACAGTCTGATTCCATGGTGCTGTAAACGACGCATTGTAAATACGAGCCTGTCGATTCTACGGATCACTTCTTCACATTGGGTTACTGTTGACTATGAAAAAACTTGCTTGTTACATTTTTCATCAAACTCCATAATTCAAAAACAGGAAAAAAAGTGAACATCAACCTTGACAATCTGCTGGATTTGTGGATTCACGACTTCGGATACGGCGACAGTTCTTCTTAGAGCGTTATTGCACAACTTTTTCACATTCTTCAAATTCTGAACTTCTATGCGTTTCTAGAATTAAAAAAGGACTTAAAGCCACTCTGTCAAACGAAAACCAAACATGTCACATCGAATACATACCATATCCTCCAAATTCTCCATTAGCAACTGCAATTTCATGGATCTAGTAACAATCGACTGCTTGGATCGGATTGTTCTTTCTGGCAAACGGAGATATCCGTAACTCTGAGTAGCTTTCATTTTCAGCAGTTGCTCATGTATCGTCTTTTTGCATTTGGTTCCTTGTTGTGACTTTTTCGAAGAAACTTCTTGCTGCTTCTTTCGTAAAGCCAAAACAGATCCTGTTGACCGTGTGTATTTCCGATGGGGCATCCGTGACCACAAATGATTCCTTTTTTTAGTCAGCATTTGCTTGTTAGCAGCCTTAGATTTGAAAGCTAGGACGAGGAAACAATCAACTGAAATATTCCTTAAGAATTTTTTGAACTATCTATGAAGTACTTCAACTCACCATGACTTGGGCGAGGGCGAGACACCGACCTACGAGAGTCAATTTCGGCATCAACTGTCTCATGAATGTCTTTCGGCTTTGGCAATTTCCGGGTTCGTTTGCTTCGCAGAACAACACCTGAGGCCTCTGTCTCAGCTTCTTCGTCATGTTCACTTTCCAACTTTTCTGCTTTTGTTTCAGATTCTGATTCGTGCCCATCAGGTTCTGGTCCAATGGCAACCGAATTTGGTTGTGATGCTTCCGAAATATCTCTTGTAATGTCACTGTCTTCCTCTACTTCAGTCTTGACATCGTGAACTACTGGGTGAGTATGCATGTGGTCCATTGAAACGACTCCATCGACTTGAAGACATTTTGCTGCAACGTCTACTTCGAAAACTTCTTCGGTCTCTTTTGAAGCGATAGGAGCAGCTTCCGGTTCTGGTTCAGCCACCATTGTAGACATTGAAGGTCCCCCAAATGGTTGACTGCGACGCGACTGGTTTTCTGAGTTTAAACCTTGCTGCCTCGTTCAGAATCCTGCTTCTAATTCCAGGTTTATCTGCAAAATACCAAAATAAAACTCAAGCTGACAGCTGAACATGATAATTCTAGTAGCTTTTTTATTTAGCAAGGTTACCTTTAGAACTGAGTGCACATTCTTTCAGTTCTTTCAAAACTCAATCGATCCAGTTTTTATGAAAGCATGCGTCAAACACCTTAATTACACAAAACTCAATATGCCAAAATATAAATAATAAAATTAACAACGTAATGAGTTCACTTAAATTACGAGAAAGACGAAGAATGCCATTTTGATTTGGCGAGCTATTGTAACTTTTCATGACGCTCGAATTCGGATGTAAACACAAAACCGGAGAACTTTGAGTCGAGATATCCTTGGAAACCGCGGGAGATTTCTCTGCAATGTTTACAAAATTCATTTTCTGGATCCGTACGGAACACATGATCGCGATATCGTACGATATATTTGAAGTACCTGCACTACAATTTAATTTATATATTAGCGTACTTAAGCTCACCTTGACAAGTGCATCTCTTCCCTTCTTGAAGCCAAACACGTGCCGTATCAGATTTTTTATCTTCAGAGAACATATTCGGAAGAATTTAAACTACTGGACTGGATCACCTGGATAACCTTGATCGGTTGCCAGCTTTAGGTAATTAATTCTGTTTACTTCGATGAATACTAAAGAATGCTGTCAGTTTACCACTTTTTCGGTCAATATTAGCAAACCAGTAATGTAAATAGCTTAAGAAAATATTGAAATCTGGCTAATACCTTTTTGCGCAACGTCTTTTCCTTGAACTCACGTGAGATCCCATCATATAGAATTAGACAGCTTTCACGTTTCCTATTCCATTTCAGTTTTGGTCTACATCTCAACAACTTCTTTGTTGGTATCTGTATCTTAACTTGGCAAATGCAAAGGATTATGAATGCACTTGTACTTCTGACTTAAAAACTTGATAGGCAATAGAGGGAAATCGGATTAGATTTGTAGTTTGGCTTGTTTTTTGTTCCGTTGACGACCTGTTTTACGTGCAAGCTGTAAATGCTTCAAAGTTGTAGCAGTACACCATATTAGTAGGTGCTATTACAGTAACACTATTCAGTACGTTTTGTGGTTGTTATTCAGCTATTTACTGTTTAGATTGGATCGTAGGTTCGTCCTGAATACCAGTGTCTACTGTCTACTTTCAGAAACTGCAACGAAGCTGAAACTGAGGCTTACTAATCTCCTGGTCCAGTCAGAATCCTTCAAGGTGACCTGATGTTCAATACAGCTTGTGCTGTTAATTTTCTGGTGCTATTACGTAATGGAGTGCGTAACTACAGCCATTCTGTAGGGGTAAGAAACTTTCAGGCATCTAGAATTCATATTAATCTATGAGACTGTAAATAGTAGGTTATGTAGTTTGATGTTGATGTTGATACTACACCCTATGTATTTAGCCTAAACCCTCTAGATTCTTTCTGAAGTCCCCTCCTCTTAGTCCTTACTGATCATCCTAATTGTCCCATTCACTCATCAAAAAACAGTTAATTAATGACTGATGAATCATTCAAGACGCATTGTACGCATTCGCACAGCATATTCATAACAGTCACAACTCACAACTAATGACGTCATTGGTCAAGATGAAAGACCTTTGTCAGTGATTCAGGTAGGACAAGGTCAAAAGGGCTACTTCATTCGCATGCTTTATCTTCCCACAATTGTGTTATGTTCATCATCTTTAATTGAAACGCAACTCTTTTAATTTTTGGTCAGGAAACAATCGAACCATGTTTGTCAGCAGACAAATATCTTTTTATCAGATACTTTAGCCGTTTTGTCCACTTATCCGAGAATGTTTGCTATCTTCGTAGATGTTTTGAGTGCTTTTTCATAGCCATAGCTCTGTTATTAGCAGCTAAAAGCTTTAGTATTCAGTATTCAAGTCGAAATATATAGCAGAGTTCATTAATTTTACATTCCTAAAGCTTTTAGCTTTTGTAGTTCCAGTTTTTGTGGTAGGTTGTGTTGTGGTTGTGCAACCGCTGGTGGATGGGGAAATACCTGAATCAAAAGCCGTGAGATCTTTTTCGAGCATTTCGAAAGAATTTTTAATTTCGGATAAATATCAGTTGTATCACTATCCCTATATTGTAGAAGAGATGAAATCGAAAGTCATTTACTGTCATTATAAGCGTCTGCGTCAATCGCTGGCCTTAGAAAAACAAGTCAGGTTTCTCATGGCTGCTGTATATAATTGTTGTGAGGGAATCTAAATCTTTCAATGACTCTTGATTGCGAGCTAATGCTTGAAGCGTATAAGCGCATTGAGTCAAGGAGTTGACAGAGTAGATTTGTAGTACATAAACGTTGTTAAGCGTCTTTGTGTTTTGTTCAGCGTCCGGCGAGATTGACTCAGCAGTCGAGCGATAGCGTTAGACTGGTGATGAACAAAGGACTCGAATAGGTGAACAGTCAAACGGTACAATCGCGTTTAAGGTCCCTATTCTTCTCTAGTCCAGGCTTTCGTTGCTCTGTCAAGACCAGGAAATTGATAGATATATATATATATTAAAGAGTAACCTTTAATGTTTTTCCTAACCCTCGGAGCAGAAATAGCAGTTCCAGTTCCACCATGTTTTCCTTTGCCCGAATCCTCGACGGATTTAACTCCCTTGAAAACAAACACAGAAATGACCTGTTAGAAGTCCTGAAAAGAATTTTGGTGGAGGAGGAAATTAATACGGCTACGGTTAATTGGAACAAGGTGCCTTTTCGGATACCCACTGGACCTGCTCTTCCTCGACGTGTTCGCATTGTTGAAGTTGGACCACGGGATGGACTTCAGAACGAGAAAGAGATTGTACCTACTGGAGCCAAGGTGGAATTTATCAATCGGTTATCTCAGTGCGGCTTTCAAACGATCGAAGTGACCAGGTGAGTGAAGCTAATTTCAAGTATATGATTTGTACTTGAGGAAATGAACTAAACAGTTGCTTTGTTATGCAGTTTTGTTTCTCCGAAATGGGTGCCGCAGATGGGAGATCATTCGGACGTGTTCAAGCAAATCGAAAAGAAGAACGGCATCTCATACCCAGTACTTGTACCTAATGCTAAGGGCTTGGAAGGAGCTGTAAGTTGATCGAATCCATAAAACTATCGATTATCAGAGGTTGAGGTACACTGATCGAACTAATAAAAAATTGAATTTGGTTCTAGATGACAGTTGGAGTCAAAGAAGTTGCCATATTCGGAGCTGCTTCCGAAACATTTAGTCAAAAGAATATCAACTGTTCTATCTCAGAATCTCTGGAGAGGTTTGGCAAGGTATGAAACAGCACCATATTCAAATTGAACTTTTGCAATTGAAGTAAAAATGTGATCGATTCAATATTACCTTTTCATTTTGCCCTCTAGGTGGTAGAAAACGCAAAATCAAATGGAATCAAGGTCCGTGGGTATATTTCATGCGTTTGTGGGTGCCCTTATGAAGGTGCAGTGTCTCCAGTCGCTGTTGCGAGTCTGGCAAGACAAATGTACGAACTGGGTTGCTACGAAATCTCACTAGGCGATACGATCGGTGTCGGGACACCTGGAACAATGAGAGCGGTGCTGGAGGAAGTTTTGAAAATTTTGCCGCCTCACGCTGTCGCGGTGCATTGCCATGATACTTACGGACAAGCTTTGCCAAACATCCTGACGGCTATTGAGGTATGATTTGCTCTTAAATCAGTGAATTATTTTAATAGATGTGATGAATAGACACATGAACTTGATTTATCATTGTTTTCTAGATGGGGATCGCTGTCGTCGACGCTGCAGTAGCAGGGCTGGGAGGATGTCCGTACGCAAAAGGTGCTAGCGGAAATGTCGCCACTGAAGATGTAGTGTATATGCTCCAAGGGATGGAGATTGAAACTGGAATAGACATGAGAAAACTTTTGAAAGCTTCCGAATTCATCTGTAAAGTTCTGAAGAGGGACACCAACTCCAAAGCTGGTCGGGCTCTTCAAGCGAAACTCGAGAAGTCAATTGACCGTAGGTCGTCCTAAAGGACATGGAAATGGGACAAACACTTGGAAATTGTGTTGACGAATCGGCGAGTGGTATATTGTTCTAGTTGACACAACAGTAGCTGATGGCTATAATACTACAGTTGTTCTGCTGTAAACATTATTATCTAGTTTAAGACCATGTACGCTGTCGATACATGTGCAACATTATGAGAGGTAACAAAGCACTTTTACGCTGTCTTAGAAATAGAAAATAGCTAACTATTGGAAAATTCTTTTGTTGGAAGTTTGGAAAAAGGAGGAGTACGAGTGACAGAGATAGAGATCATGACTTGTGTTGCCTGTAGTTTACACAGTATCTTTGCTCTGGACAAATTTTTAGACTGCGATAACAACTTCTCATGACCTGTTTGGTGCAATGGCTTATTGCCGTAAAGTTAGGTGTATGATCTAATTTTAAGCTCGAATTCGCTGTATTTTGTGTCATAACAATAAATACTACCTGAAATATATTTGATTGATGCCGAACTGCCATAATTTTGATCGCTTTTACATTACGTACAAGGGAGGGATGCCCCAAGGAAATTCTTGTTTTGCCCCAAGAGAAAAACTAGCACAGCCACACAAACGCCATCTTCCGAACATTTGTCTCAACATGTGAACGTGGGATCCATTCGAGATCCATGTTGCATGCTCTGGCCGGCTCACTACACCGCGACGTGTTGAAGAAGAAGAAGGTCCTAGTGACATACGGCTTTAAGTCGATCAAAATTTAACTTTAATTGATTTTAATCAATTTCCGTGCTTGTTCTCTGTGAGCTAAGGCCTTTTAGGCGACTTGCACATTTTATTTACGAAATGGCCACCGACGCTGAACTCGCTTGTGTCTACGCTGCCTTGATCTTGGCTGACGACGATGTTGCCATCACTGTAAGTTTGCAAATTAATTTGCGATTTTAAAATTTGAACTTCAATTGTAATTGTACAGTGGGAAGTGAATAATCAGTTCAGGTTCAAGGTTCTGGAATCTGAGAAAATTATAGTTTGGTAGCCTGTTTTTGTGGCTTGGAAATGAAATTCATGTTTGATGAAAGCGTTGCTAAATTGTGGATTCTTGCCAATTCCAGGGTGACAAGATCTCAACCATCTTGAAGGCTGCCGACGTTGATGTCGAGCCCTACTGGCCCGGACTTTTCGCCAAGTCATTGGAGGGAGTTAAGGTTCGCGATTTGATCACGAACGTCGGATCCGGTGTCGGAGCTGCTCCGGCTGCCGCCGCCGCTGCTGCCCCAGCTGCTGGCAAGCCTGAAGCCAAGAAGGAAGAGAAGAAGAAGGAGGAATCTGAGGAAGAAGATGACGATATGGGCTTCGGTGAGTTTCTAAAGTGAAATAATAACAAGCAATATCCGCTTAGACCAATGCAAAAGAAGGGCTTCGTTCGTAAAATGAAGATTTTTTCTAACGCTTTGTTTTTTGTCCTTTTAGGTCTCTTCGACTAAGATCTCAACATTGACATCTACCTCTGGTGACTCAAAGTACCTCTCTGTTCCGGCATAGCTTACCACCAAAGTTCGTGTTTATCTAATGTTGACAATGGTTTTGTAATTTTATGCCAGACCTGAGAAGTTCAGAATAAACTACAAAAAGAGAATTCATTTGTGTATTTAATTCAGTCGGCATTTATTTCGTTAGAAATAGTATCTCTAGACTAGCAATCATTCACTATATCAGTTTAAGGACATTAGCCTACCATAAAGCCCGTTGAACACCTGCTAACTTATTGTAATCTGCAAGATGTCTAAAAACAATTCTGCTCAGATGCCACCGCTTGACATTTCCGCGTGGACGTGATGTTACCGAACAACGCCAAATAATCCTAATTCTGTTTGAGTCTCTGGGCAAGGCTATAACGTCGGCATCAGCGATTTCCTGCAATCAAAATATCATTATCATTATAAGAAAGAAACTCGTTAACGCATGGCTCGAGTAACGGAACGGTAGATTAGGACAAGAAGCAACTGCCGCAAATACCTTCAGTTCAGGAGGAAGAATGTCAGTTTTTCTAATGGTGTTGATCCTTTGCCTGGTCGGGTTCAACTTGATCATCATCTGTCTCCTTTTGTAGTCTTTCAGCATCCTCCAGTCTGTCCATTTTGACCTACTCGGTTGAACGAAGCCTCCTACAGCTGACACGGATGTACTTGCGAGACCTTGAACGCCCTGGAAGCATTCGTGATCAAAATTATAGCATCAAATCTCCCTAATATTATGAATGAACATGTGATTTGCCGGGGTATTCAATTACCTTCAGAATTCCAGAAATTAGAGACATGATGACTAACTTTCGCCCTTGAGCACCAGAACAAAATGCAGGTCGGTTACGTATCCTTCATATCTCCAATTAAATACTATTTAATATACAAATGGTCTGATAGTAACAACTTAAATGAATTTCTAAACAAACATGTGACTACATTCCTTCATGAACTTCTTGTTGATTTCCTGCGACCAAAACAAGGACGAATTTAAATTTTTGCGCTTCCAAGGAGATCTCTTCCTTATTCGGGGGTTAGTTCGACGCCCTTGCTTTTTCATAAGAATCAGACATGGGCAAACGCTAAGATTCTTCAGAACGAAGGGAATCTGGACATAAAGAAATTCAATGTTGATGCCATCTGATAGCGTTTTAACCTACTTAAGGAAGCTAATTGCAATCCATACAGGTTAATTGTCTTGTAAGGTATGTAGTTTTTACTAGTTCACGTGAACTCCTAGGCTCCATATTTCTTAATTGAATTTAACAAGCCGGTTGAATTTAGCATACGCCACCGTCTGATTTTCTCATGGCGCCTCTATCGGCACTTTGCTGAAGCCTTCCCATGCTGCATGCCGGTGGATCACCTCTCTCACATCCCATGCTCGACGTTCCATTCACCTTAAGACGGTCTTATAAAATCCGGTATTTTTATCCAGTCCAAGCGGATTCTATCCCGATTTTTTAAATTTTAAAAATCTGACTCATAGCCTATATAATTAAAAGCAGTTTTTACTTTGGGATTCCGGAAAAAAATCAAGCAAAATTTCAGTATAATTATTTTATTTTTCCATTTTTCTAAACGGCAGTTGGGCTGTGAGCAGTAGACTGGGCGGAGCTACGTGACGGGACGAGATAGGGGTGGCAAGGAAAAGCTCATTCCATTCCTGCTCGTCTTTCAATTCCATCTCTTCTGCGTTCGGCTCTGCATCAGGTAAGTTGAGCTCTCGAATTTAATTGTGATTTTCTAATTTTAAATTTGGATTTGGCTTCAATTCACCTGGATTTTGAAAGGATTCAATCAGGAAAAGTAGTGAGTGCTTCGATTTCGATAGGGTTGTGAGCATTATTTAGCGAAAATTCGATATTTCTGGTGTAAAATCTAACCGGCCGGTGTGCCATGCCTTGCCGGTTTAATTGCAGTGAACTTTCCAATTTTCTTTGTTAGCATTCAGTTTCTGGCTGGAAATCTCGTAGATTCTTGTAAAGCAAGAGGTGTTCGATATGAAGAATCTGAAATTCGAATTTAATCAGTAGGACCGTTTGAAAATTTCGAAACTGAAATTCAACGTGGTCGGGTAGTTTTAAGCATAAGCATGTAGGAGGGTTGGCGGAACGTTTGCTGCCATATGCTGTGGTTGGTAGGTGCGAGGCGGAGGAGAGCAGGCAGGCTGACGGGTATGTATGTACGGTTGTTTTATAGGAAGGTGGCCATGTTGCGCCATGCCACGCTGTACTGGAAAAGTTGAGGTAGGGTAAAAAATTCGTGCTGTAAAAAGCTGGCTGTAGGAATTTTGAGAACAACACGTCGATTTTCAAAATTCAAGATTTTTAGGCGTATGATAAAGTGGCAAGCAAAAATTGAATTTGATATGTCCAGTAGTTTTTTGCCGGTCAAATTTTGATAAAACTGCTAAAATGTGGTGATGTAACTCTCACATACAATTTCTGCATTTAATTCAGCCAGGGGCTAATTGTAATACGTGGATGATAGTGGAGAGTTGCAATTATTGGCAGCTGAAGAGTATGGGGGAACCTGATACTAAATGGTGCAGACGTTTTCTGCTAAATGGTGAATCATCAGGAGAGTGAGACAAGGTTGTATTGTGGATTGTGTTAGGTACAAAGTTCGGGTGAATTGAAACTGGAATCCTCCACGTCTCAACTTGTTGGTAGTAAAGGGTTGTGGATCTAACGGCTGATGTTTCTTGGTTTTTGCAGGTCCAGCTTAGGCTTCTTGACTGATTATATAACCTTTTGTACGGAACTTCAGTTCTTTTTTAACCACCACCATGGGTAAGGAAAAGGTTCACATCAACATTGTGGTCATCGGCCACGTCGACTCCGGCAAGTC
>JAQGBJ010001137.1:0-26259 GCA_034698345.1 Sphaeridia pumilis | reverse complement strand
GACTTTTACATGAACTGCCAGCCCCTGGCACGAGAAACCACCGGTCTTTTCAAGGACAACCTCAAAGAGGCCGAAGAATCCATCATGTCTGCACAACAAGCCTTGCGAGAAATCAATACCAAGCTAGAACAGAGAGAACAGGTACATAATATTTTTTAATGTTTACACAATTCTTTTAAGTTAGTTCCATGTTATGTTTACCAAAGTGTCGTGTGTGTGTATAGAGATAAGGCTCATCATCCACATATTTAATATAATCTCTCGTTGAAAAAAGATACATATAGAAAGTGGATTTGGATTATACATACAGAGATACCTTGTTTGGATTCACGAAATGAAGTGGGATGCGTTACACTAATGCAATTAAGCCAGAGACTAATTTAGTTAGGCGCCTCTGTGGTAACGTGTGAAAGGTGTTCTTTCCGGCCTTGTTCCGGCGGCCTTTCTCCCGCCTTGCCCACATATATATAACAGGTTTATCTAACTCCACGTCTCTGGCTTTCTTCAAGAAGCCGGAACGCTTTTGATTAGGGCGTGCTGATCCGTGATGAAGCCATTTAGCCAACTCCATATAATAGAACATTTTCTAGAACATGAATACATACTAACAAATAAAATCCTTCTTTTCTTCCAGGCTTCCAGCGTAATCGAAAACTTGTTCGATCTTCTCTACAAGGTTGAAGATGGAATAACCAATCACGTAAGTACTCGTCACATGGATCCAAGTTTTTCTTGATTCAAGCCCAGGTGTACAGTTACTGATTAAATATTCTTGTTCCTGATTGAAACCAGATCCAATTCCGAACTGACTGTCAAACCATACACGGATATTGGGCTAAGGCCGTCGACGGGCTTTGTGTCACAACCTTGTACGGTCTCAGCTTACTACTTCTCTCTTCTATCCTAACTGCGTTCTTATTTACGCTTCTTGTTGGACTCGACTCGCATACGTGGATCTACATTCAGAAACGGTTAGTTGATGTACAAAAATATATTTTTAGCCATTTTATTATTAGTGATTACACATTTTTTGTTCCTAATAGAAAACAATGCATGGGCAACGGAGCCGATGAATGCGTTGCGTTCCTACCGTCAGCACCTTCGTACGCCACTGGTACTGCGGGACGCCGAACTGGAGGCGCGGGGTTGACTCCTTATCTATTTAATGAAACACGGCACGATTGGTCTTGCTCGACGCCTATAGAAGACCCTGAGCCCACCCCTCTGTATTATTCAGTTTTACATCCTTAAAACGCTTCTCAATTAAGTTACTCGGCTGACTCACTGTTCATGCAAGCTTAGATCCAGTTTTACAAGCTTCTTGTTCTTTCAGTTTGCATGAAATTTTCATTATTTATTTATTTGCCTCAATCAAACGTTTCGTCCTGTCGTCTATAATTTTGTAACTAACAGACTAACTTGGTGTTACTGCTCCTTGATTGACAATCAATGTTCGCATGTCCTATCGTCTGTAAATTATATATATTTCGCTAAATGTAATGTCACTAATACCAGTTTGCCTGAACAGTGTCGTCTTTTGCTAACTTGAAGGATGGTTCCAGTTCAGTATAAAAAAAATATTTTTCAAATTTTTCAACTTTTGCAGCTTGGAACCATCCTTTATTTTTGTATATAAAAATTGCAAGTTTTTTAATATCGACTCTTATAGATTGATGAATTTTAATTTATTTTGCAGTGTTGTTCGCGAATCACGAGTATAATTTTCTGTACAACTGCTGCTCCTGCTGCTCATGTTGTTCTGGTATATTATATTGTTGTTGTGTGGCTGTCCTTTATAATTTTCTGCTCAAAAAACCTGTGTTTCGTCTCTCTTATGAAGTGAGTTAGCCAAAAATATTTTTTCTTTGCAAATTCACCATGCACGCAGCTTCAGTTGTTACTGTTGTTCTTACACATGTGTACGCAATGTTGGATCACAGAGGTGGCGGTGGGGAGTAGTTCAGCTATATATATACTTAACAGCTTCAAAAATTACCGTTCCATGTGGCACCCCATTCCCGCCCACCAACACGTCTAATCGCCCTTTTTGATTTTTGCTCCTGCAGGAATGGAACTTCGTCACGAAAGAATGAACATGGCAGTCACTACCATCAAGGGCGGATGTATGAAACAGGGACCATGGGTCACTCCGTGCATGGACCCAACAATGGCCAGTACGCGACTCTGAGCAAACAATGCAAAACTCTAGAAGCTAACGATTTCTACTAGAACAAGAAGCTCTTGTTCCATCGCCGCAGTTATATAATATACACCTTCGTCATGTAACGTCTAGCTAAAATACCTAATGAAATGAATCTCTTTTACTCTGGTGAAAGTATCTTGATTATTGATGAACGAGGATTGGTTGGAATTTAATTACTATATTTCTAGTGTCAAGCAAAAGTGGTGGTGTATCATAACGAAGCAAGAAACTCCAAGAGTTTTTCAAGGGTATTTTCCTACACTATTTCCTAGTCAGCTTCAAAATGTGTATATATATATACTTTTCCTGCGTTTGTTTTTGTAAAAACGAATCTCAGAGCAACAACTTGTACATTTCTTTGTGGGATTATTGACGATAATGTTCCTTTTTGCACATTAGAACCGACGGTGCGAGTAACCTGACTCTATGATTTTTGTACGTAATTTTAATAGAGTTTTTAGTCCACGTAGCTACAAACGAATAGAATTTGCACGTTATCTGGAGCTAGCGGTATGATGAATTTTTATTTTCTTGCCAATGGAAGAGAAAGCCAACGATAAGAATAAACCTCGTTTCCATTACGTTTTTCGTTTGCTTTTGCATGAGTAGATTTTGCACACCTTGAAAAGCAAAAAGTTATCGGTTAACTGCGACATTCACAAGAGTACAAAAGTGTGTTTTCGCTAAATATAATAATAATTCACTGCAAGAAACAATGATCGAAACAAGTTAAAAGGATGCAACGAAGTCAGTTTCTATTTATACTTGATAGGTTTTGGATTAGCATGTTGGATAAGGTTGATTCCATACTTTAAAATTTTGTAAGGCTCACCCCCTTCCATGAAGTTGATTAATTAAGGCGGCAATACGAAATTATGTGTAAACCTGAGACCAATTGCGATTTCGCCATCAGCAATATTAACTAGACAAGTCATTATAAGAAGATGGCTCTCAACCTTTAACTGCTCATTTGTACCAACCAAGTAACTTTATAGGCTAACTCCAAGGGCTTGCGATTGGTATTATTAATAAGATAAGAAATGATAGCTATTGTTGCTATCCAAGACTGTAGAAATGTAACAATATGGTATTGTTCAATTCCTCTTCTCGAGGCCAAGCAAAAGGAATCAATTAACCACATTCGGACTTTTGACTTTGAAGAGTCATAACCTGAATTCTGAACTTAAAACTTACGTCTTATCGTTTCAAAAAAGACTGTAATAAGCCCCTTTTACGTTCATAAGAATATCTTGCTTCCAAATTGCAACGAGTTTTATATAGGTGATCGTCGTTGTTAGAACCGTAGCTTCCTTTTCGAAAGGGATTGAACATTGTGCGGAATGCCAAAGGCCTGCTAAGAAACTCAATTGTTAAGACCTCTAAGGTAAATATAGCTTACGTTTATGACTATGGCCATGTTCTCTATTTCAGTCAATTTGGAAACCTGTAATTACGACAGGAGATAAGATACAGGTTTCATGCGTTGGTCAAAGATTAATTGTCCTAATAGAAATAGTGCTCTCGAAGCCGGTGCTGATCTTCCGATGATGTACTTTGGTTATAGGACTTCAGTCCTGATGGCTTCGGAGCACATTTGGAACTATTTTCTTCAGTTTTAGTTGATAAGCTATCCCATGTACTTCTAGAAGAGTAAGTAAACATATAATACTTTGCTCAATTTAATGACCCTCGAGTTCAAATAAAAATTAGTTGTTACATACGCAATGAATAAAGGAACATTGCTACATTTCTCTCATTACATTACATCAACAATGCTCTCTTATTACTGAAAGTACGATTGACTCGCTGAACCTCTTCAAATGGTGGCATTTCTCCGTTTATTATTGCAACTTCCCGCTGCAAGCAACTTGGATGGGAAATAATATAGAGTAAAGAAACTTTGTAAAACTAAAGTTACAGAAGCAAGTTTAATTTATAAAAGTGACTACTAGGAAGGGGCTTTGGCTGATACTACGAAACCAGAAAACAAAATTCAACCAGAAAAGCAGCTAATCTTTGGTACTTCATCCACTTGAAGCTGCCTCTTCATTCCAAGCGCCCACCCAATTAAAAACTATAATGCAAAACTGGGATTGTTACTAACACTGAGATAAAAACTGTAATACGTACGATAAAAATAAAATTATTAAACCATACCCCAGAGACTAATAGAAATATGTATTGCAAATTGGGCTTCAAGGGACGCTAAAATCTGTATGATGACCTTCATGTTGTGCGACATGCACCAATCTTGTATCTACGGTTCAATTAAAACAATGTTTTAAAACATTCAATTATCACACACATACCATTCAAGGTTAACTTTGATTAGAACAGTATCGTCTTGAGCCAAATTCGGCTTACTTGACCGTTGCACGTAACTACAAGTTGAAAGGTTCTCCAGTTTGCAAAGACTAACTGACAAGTACGAGAAACAAGTATGTGCTCCTGGCTGCGCGATTCACGAGAAATATATAGTCTATTAGTTCTATACGCATAGTTAGTTTCAGTATCGACCCTATTTTTGTGTGTGTAGTAATACGACGCACCGCGAAAGTTAGCCAAGCCATTACACGATACAACACGATAGAATATAGATTAAAATAAGGCACTTGGCGGCTTAGATTACGAATACGTGTTTACGTACAAAACTTCTTTTTTGAGCACCGTAAGGTATATAATACGTACGATAGATCATCAGCATAGTGGCTTCTGCTGGTATTACTTTTGTTGAAACTTCATTTGATTCATGGGAACCTTGCTCGTTGGTTGATTCTTTGAACCACCAATGTTCAAGTCGTCTAGTGAAAAGTTTAAGTCTCCCCATGTAGTTCCCTGCAATTGAAAAATCACCATTGTGACACAAGATTAAAGCTGGAGAATAAGAGGGTGAAATTTGCACAGTACCTTCAAGTTTGATGCTTGTTTGTTCTGTGTGGAGGCAGAGTTGTTATTGATATTATTAGTCTGGACATTTGAAGACGCTGGTTCTAGAATGGAGTCCAGTAGGTTAGTTGATTGCGGATACATTGGAGCAGATGACATAGCACCACCAAAATTGATTCCTTGAAGCGATTGCGACACTGCACCCTGATTTGGTTGCGCTTGTGAAGTGAAACTATTATTGCTTAGGTTTCCTATTGGGTCATCTAAACTGGACGAGCCAAATCCGATATCACCCAATAAATCCACATGATTGTTGGCTGCAGCAGTCGGAGGATTCACTGATACTGGTGGCGAGTTCACCTGGGGCGGGACCCCATTTCCAGCAAACAAAGAGTTCGACAACGAAAACAGGTCTTCTCCGCCAGTAGCTGCAGGAGGTGCAGAACTGAAAGCATCGAATGCCGGTTCACTTTGTTGATTCTGATCTCCTCCAAAAGCGGATGCGAAGTCGGCCTGGAATCCATTGCCTGTACCAGTACTAGCAGCCTGTGGTTGTGCAACACTTGAAGCTGCCTTAAAGTCTCCAAAATCTTCTCCCTCTCTCGGATTGAAGTCATCGTCATCATCAGCAGGTTTCTTAGTAGTAGAAATTTGGAAGGCAGGCTTCTTCGCCGTTGATGATGTGGAAGATGACGTTGAACGGTTGAACGATGGAGATGAAATCGGGGATTTTGGACGTCTATAGAAGGATAATCGGCATGTACAACAAATACCGATGAAAAGCCCAAATTCTTATTGATATCAAGAACTTACCCTACGTCTTCTCCCATATCATCGAAATCTCCTCCAGATGACCCCCAACTTGAGGTAGTACCGGAAGACATCCATCTGTCTGAACCAATACCAACGTACTTATCACGGTTCTTTTTAGCCTTCTTTCTCTCGTCTTTCAGACGCTCTTCGTCCTATAAAAGGCAGCACAATTTACACTTGTTCTTTCAGTTTTTGAATTTTGATTTGTTTCATTTATACTTACTTGCAAGAGCTCCACGAGTTCTTTGGCCTTAACCCGAACATTGATTTCGCTATCTTTGGTAATTTCAGGCGGAATGATAGAATCGAGCGAAAACCCAGGTTCGTACACAATATGATAATCCGTCAGACTTCTTAACTCGTATATGCGATCGTTAGTGGCTCGGATAACTCTATCAGACCCATGTAGCATCAAATGATGTAGCAATAATAAACTCTGCAAGTAAATCAAATCCAAATCAGTCTCATTTCAAACCACTTTTTCAAATTATACTTAACCAACCAACCTTGTATATCCTCCTGGGGTTACGTTTATTTTCCGCTATCCGCTTCCACAACATGCCCATAACTTCCGGAAACTGATCGTAACTAAAAGTTGCTTGTGACAATTCATGCTTTATCGATCCTAGAATCCAGACCAGAAACGTCAATTATCCATCCCACGAACTTGAATCCTCATCACATCAACTTCAACTCCAAACTTACCAGTCGGTCCCCAAGCTTCATCATTCGTAGCCTCTCTAACTTTGGATTCAATGTCCGTGTAGTTCATGACCACATTGGTCCTGCATTTTACAAACATCAATTAATTTCAATTTCAAAACGTCGTCCCATACCTCAATCTATTTGATTCAATCTTACACTTTATCCGCCAACTCGCGTACTTTCCACATGGCTGAAACCCTGTTGTTAATCCGACACAAGAACAGATGTTTGTCTAAACAGAAACTTGGCAGCGTTGAGCAGATGTCGGATCTGAAAAAAACAACAAAAACTTTTAGGCAAACTTTCTTTTGCAAATGTTCCGATCCAATCTTTAATATCCAAGTAACTAACTTACATTCGCTCACTGGACGTCACTCATTCAACTAAAGGCCTTCCGAGGCTACAACATTTAACAATACTTGTTGAACCCTCTTCAGTTTCGAACACAAACAAACACTACTGTCCCGGAGACGGATCTTCACCTGTAATTTAATAAAAGTTCCAATTAGCTATCCGTTTTTCTCCAGTCCAACAATGGACCAAAACATTCACATTTTCCCCCTTTCTTTGTCACAATTAAAGCACCAACTCCTATCAACGCTTTTTGCAGAAATATTCCAGTTAGTTTCAATTAGCCTTCAAATACATCAGCTGACGTCAACACCTCAACTTTCTTGTTCTACAGCTGCTACCTTCCAACATATACCTGTCTGTCCCTACTCACAATTAAATAGCTTTCAATCCACCAAGCTCATGACTCGTTCCAATAGAATGTAGAATCCAATCAACAACAACTTGTAAGTATGAATTACACACCTTTTAAACCGACACAGCTGCTTCTAATATTTACTACAGAAACAAAGCCGTTTGTCTCGTTGATTATCACGAGCTTTGAACAATTTTTAACATTCATGGAGAATGCAACTGTACTTTACTAATAATATTTGACTGACTCAAGATGATTGCTCAACTTGAATAATTACACATCTGTACCAGGTAAAAGTGACGATTGACCTTGTGTACCGTATATTTCACTCGAAGCGAACGCCAATAACTTGAAACGCAACTCACCTCTCCCCCACAAATCCAATCCAGCAAGCGACAAATGAACAATTTAAACTGGGATTTCAAGTTAACTTTTCTCCATACTGGAGACAAACCATGTGTGTGTGTCTTTGGGATTCACCTTCGACAGGAATCTTGGAGTGTTTTTAAATCTGGTGAATTCGCCGTCAATGTAAATACCCCTTTATGCACGTACCCAAGGATATACCCCTCCTATATGCCATAAACTACATATGCACACACCCTATATGCACTATAAGAAAAAGAGACATTTGAAATATCTTTGTGTATATGACGACGGTGGATCTCCCATTATCTCTTCGCCTTACCACATATCCTTTAACGCGAATCTTCAAAAGACCTTGTCCTGTTTAATTTTAAATAATGCAACCTCAGTCAACAATAAATGCGCTCAAGCGTGTGTGTCTGCAGCCGCTATGTTTATATAATCCAATGTCTGACAATGCATACGCGAAACTTTATTTCCTCAATGCGCCGGCTCTATTGAAAAATGACACGATGATACTGACGCTTCCAAAGTAGCAAACGTTTTATTCCACGCATAGCACATATGCACTTGACATTCATGCGGTCATTCAAAATTCTGTCATTCCGAACATTTTTCACAAGTTTTTATGACTGCCGCCGATTTCAGCCTCTATTAATTATAGTGTTTGTTAGACTCTAGTGGCCGCTCTGGAAAACGCTTTTATAACGCTAACCCTGTCGATCTAACAACTTGAGAAGTACATCTCTGAAAACTATAGTTCTAGCTATTTAAAAGGACGTTCGACCCTTGTTTTTTATAAAACTACTGTAACCAGTAACTATATGTGAAATTCCTAGTTCGTGAAGTCACTCACTAGCTAAGCTTGAAAATGGAGCTCTAGAACAACAAACTGCGGGTTTTGTCTATATGTCCACAACGCCCTTCAGTTCAGAGCGGACTTCCAAAATTCTTCCTCATAGGTTGAAATTGGTGGGAAAGTGACGTTGGGAACCTCGCTCTGAATTCGTTTCCTCCAAATTAGTGCTTTTAAATTTTTGAGATGACTTGGATCCTGTTCCTCAATGTCCTTGTTGATGGCGGTATTCCACAAAAGACTCCTTTTCTTCTTGTCGGTAAAAAGTTGAATACCGTACACTGTAAAATGATAATGACAATACTTTTCGAAAGGAGTAAATCAATCAGTCATGTGATTGAAGCTGGTTTTACTCACCAGATATAGCGTAAGGTTTGCCAATTTTAGTGCCGCAATGCTGAACTTCATTAGGCCCGTAACAGCTGGATGGGAAACAAAAGTCTTGAATCGTTATTCGTTGAGGTGGCTGCATGTGTCCCCCCAATTCCCCAATACTGATCATCTCGACGCTAGTGTCGTTCAGCTCCTGACCCTCAAAGTAGAAGTACCGGAAAGCAGTATCGGAGTTGAGTGGGCGAGCAATTTCGCATCCGTAAGTTACAGCCCGAGAGGTGACGTGGAAACTGTATCGGATATAAGGCTCGGAGGTTTCAGGAATTGTGCCATTGCGTAAGTCCCGAACACCATCAAACGGTTTGAACTCAGTAGTGTCTCGTCCAACGCTACAAAATAACCGGGAATCTAAAAAACAAAATGTTGTCACGTATAACTATGCCAATTCACAGAGGCAAGCGATGCTCATGGACAAAGACTATTTTCTCACCAAATTGTACCGACGTTGTTGCAGCCTCCGTTGAAGAAGGTTCTGAGGAGACATCCTCGTCCTTGTCGAAACATTTATCAGGGAAAAACGATTGATTGAATTTGATGGGTCTTCGATTAACAGTTACAGTTGAATTGCGGTTTTTTATGACCATTATTTCGAAACCTGCAGTGACAATAAAGAATTTGCGATGGGAAATTTGACCACTGGATTCGTCTGTGCCATTCCCGTAGACGATGTAACACCCTTTCTCAAGACCGGACACGCCTTCGGCACGTACAGTGTACCGATACATTAAACCTTTCAAGGGATCCGTCAGACATTGAGATAGTTTGCTGCTTTCCGTCTCTAGGCTTCTGCAAGCCGCAATCACACTGACTGCTATCAGAATGCGGACGCTTTGAGCTAAAACTGCCATTTCGAAGCTGTCGACAGAATATCGATCGACTGTCCTAATGGAGGGTCAACTTCAGAATGAAAAAGAAACTGCAACTGCATAAACTTAAATTTATATAATTTTCTTTCTGCTCGAGTTTCAACATCTTGAAGGTCAAAAAAGACCTTTAATGGACCCTTGGCCTATATACTTTTCTATTTTTGTAACCGCGGGTTGCAACTTTCACCTGCCCTGAACCAGTCAGTTTCTCAATAAATCTGGCATTATCATCCAAGTGAGTTAAGGTTATGTCTTCTTTCAAATTAATTCTAGTGAATGTTCTTGAAAAATTGTAGAGCAAAAATATACCATTTATATACTCCAGAGAAATTCGCAAATGAGCCCAAACTCTTAAAATCGCATTCCACCAAAATTCCACCAGCATTTGCAATTCCAAATTTCCCTTCGAATCTTATCTCTTATAAATCTTCAGCATATATTTATTTCAATACAAATTCCAAACATCTTCTGGTCAAAATATTTAACTGCCTTGCCCCACCCGGGCTTGTAGCCGCCGTCTAAGAAAGTGTAAGGCAACAAGTGTATCCGTATATACAACCATCATTCAAGGGATTAAATTACTCCAAGTCAATTGACCCGCCGCGCCCATCCCACAACATGGACCAACCGAATTCGAATCCGCGGACAAGCTTGAGTACTCCTGGTTTGATTTTCCCACACAGATTCCATGCCCGAAAAGCCAACTCGATTTCATCCAGCATTTTAGCATTCTATAAGCAACATTTATTTACCCCCTTTGATTATGAAATTTAATTTACTTCATGGATTTTCTGTGATGCGTGCATTTAGGCAAAGAGACAGTTAAGTTTTTGAGTGACATTTAGGCAATGATGGAAGAAATTATTTCCATTTCGGTTCAAGGAATAAATAAGTTTTTATTCTCGGATCACTATAGTTATACTTGTATTGACGGTGGGTACAACACAAATATTTGGTCCACAATGGCAATGTGACGTGAGACTCTGTTGTTACTATTTTTGCTCTTATCCTTTTTACATCATGTGTAATATAATATATAAATAACTTTTTAAAACGATCCAACAAGACAAAATTGTATAGCATTCTGTAGATAGTCTTAGGAATATTAGATTGTTCGTTGGGTGCTTAATTGTTTACAACAAAAAAAGTACGTTCTTTCAAGCTGCCTCAATAACAAATGACTATAAATCTGTACGAATGTGTAAAATGTGTTTACAAACTGGAGAGGCTTTCTTTCTTAACTACAAAAGTTGTCTGTCTATAAAATACTTGACAAGTCCAAACTGTTTATATTTATAGTACCAAAAATTGTAAAGCGAGTGAGACGTATATATTGATTTTTAAATATATACGGTCTAAGTTGATTGTTTGAAACCATTATTGCATCTTTTTCATCGTCAGTTTGAAGTGTCTCTTGGTCTAAAGTATAATTAAATAATGTCGTCGTCGAGCACGTAATAATAACCGTAATGACTCTGAATCAATCTACTATAATTATGAGCGTATACAGACTCATTCTCAAGGACGGACGAACGAAACAAGTTTACAGATTCTAGCGATTTTTAAGACTGGAACTAGAATTACAGCTGCTGCGGAGCTGGCTGCGCTAACTGTTGGTAGCTGGTTGAACGAAGTATGGATCTTCGAACATGACCGGAACAATCGGAAGAGTTGGATTCTGGATCTCTGTTGTCGTTGTTATTCTGGAAAGGTGAGAAAGGGAATGTTAAAATGGAAGGTCATCAAATATTAAAAAATTCCGAACGAAACTTACGTCTAGATTATAGCAGAAAACGCCTAAAAATCCAGCTCCTTCCAGTTCGAGAATCCTTCGCTTGGCGTCCAGGAGCATGGCATTCAAGTTAGCGATTGTGTCCTCAAGCTGGGATGCTTCGAGACATTTGTTTGAATATTTGTCGGAAAGAAGTAGGATTTCGTTTTTAATTTCAGCCAACTCTTCCCTGAAAATGGCATAAAGAAGGTTAATTTTTGCCAAGGTTTCAAAGATTTAACATGTAGCCAATTTTAAACTTACTCATGCTCCCTATGTAAAGCTGTCAGGTCTTGGCCATCTTGGAATTTGCGAACAAACTCTTCCTTGAAGCGCGTCAGTTCTCTTTGAAGCTCGGTTTCGTGATTTTTTCTTAGAGCGTCAAGTGCTATAAAACAAAAATAGAAAATCAATTTTAAAATTTTTGCCTTATGGATGATAAGCTTTAGTTTAAAAAATATTTTTCAGGAAATCTCACCTGCTAAAGTTGCATTGGTCTCTTCTTGAAGTGCGGCCTCTTTCTCGATGCGCAAGCTTTGGGTTTCTCTTCGATGTTTTTCTTCAATTTCGGCAATCATGCGTCGGTGACTATTTTCTAGAGCTTCGAGACCTTTGGCGCACAAGTTCTACAAAAGGAAAAACAGAGGTTGAAATTATGATCTCATATTGTTTATGCGATATGCGTGAAAAAATTCAGATTCGACATACCTTAAGTTCTTCAACTTCTCTTTGGTACTTGACACGGAAATCGCTCTTTTCAGTTTCGGCAGCAGCTTCGCTAGGAACAGAAATGTATTCTCGAAGTTCGTGCAATTTTTTATTGAACTGGATCTCCATTTCTTGAATGCATCCTTCGAGTTCGCCCAACTTGACTTCACGTTCTTTGACTTGTTCTTCGAGCATAGCACATTTGTCGCAAGGTCCCTGATGTTCGCCTTGGTTGAAGGAATAATTTTTGATCTCGTCTTCCAGCAGAGAAATCTTGTTCAAGAGTTCAATTTCCACCTGTTTGTCTTTTAAGCTCTGACCCTTGACCCGGTTCATCTTTAGCCTTAACTGCTTATTACCCTTTTCAGACTGGTATAATTTTTCAGTGAAATCATTCAGTCTTAAGCTTAGAATCATTCTCTCCTGCGCCAACGCGTCAACCTCAGTTTCTAGTTTCCTTACAGTCGATTTTAAGTACATGATTTCGTCTATCGTTTGAGAGTCTTGAATTAGCATGGCGGCGGTATTATTACTACTACTACTACTACTGCTAGTCCTATTGTTGGGGGATGAGCTGTCAAGTCCTCCAGCAGTACTATATTTATCCATCATGTGTTCTTTCAGCTCCATGACGGCCTTTTTTCTCCACTTTAAGCTTTTTTTAGACTTGAGCAAGGGACTGAGGACGACAGAAGAGGACGTGGAGGTGGGCGAGGTTGTCGCCGGCGGGGACGATGGCAAAGACGGAGGCAAGGTTCCGGTAGGACTGGCTGCGGTGACTATGGAACTGATTTGCTGATGTGATTGTTGTTGATGCTGATGCTGAGACTGATGGAGTGGCGACTGATGGATATGATGAAGTTTATGTGGTGGCGTCTCCTGCTGACCTTCCATGCTTTCAGTGACTGGTGACAATTTGGCAGACTCGATCGACTTGATCCAAATGCCTCGCATACCGTTCGTGATGGCTGCCAAGTTCCAGTCATTGACGTTGAAGCCATAATGTCGAGTCGACTCGACAGACTCGATTTTGGTCTTGAGGTCTAATGTCAGCGAGTCAATACAAGCCTCCTCGTCTGCATTCATAAAGTAGAGCAACTTGCTGTTTCGGAGAACGAACCAGTATTTGCACCAGCAAGACTCTTCTTGACCGTACTTGAGAAGCCAGCCTTTCCTCAAAGGGCCGTGGTCAATAGACTTTTCCCCGCACCCGTCAGGGTCGCCTCTTGGACTCATGAGACTCACGTCGGAATGGAACCTCGAAGAGCGTAAGCTGCTGGTGCTAGTCGAATGACTGGAGGAAAGTGATGACGAAGTTGTGCTTCCTCCGCTAATACTGATGGTGCTGCCGCTAGTACTGTTAGAGCCGGTACTTCCGGCGGGAGTTCCGGAAGTTGAGGAGCTTTTGTTATTGGTCTCGTAAGAAGCTGATAACTGCGGCGGCACGGTTCCTCCGATTGTCATACGCCGCTTATTAGCCAAGTTGATGCTGGCCGTGTGATTATTGTTGTTGTTGTTATTATTTGGACCCGCATGACTTGAAATGGTAGAGGTTGGTGGAGGGGACGAAGGACCTGAGGAACGGTGGTGGTGGAGGCTCAAATTGGCACTGCCTCCCAACACTGCCGGCACTATTGATGACGCCAATACTTTTTTAAATTTCAACTCCCATGTCCGGATTTCTTCATTGGAAACTCCCTTGACAAACACTGCTCCGCCTTTGGTCGTCGTTCGAAGTACGAGGCTGTATTGGTTGTCTGTGATTGACTCTGCACTGGAAACTTCGACGACATTCTTCATGTCCAAAGTTCCTTGTGGAATCGTATCCGGCTGAAATAGGATCAAACAAAAAAAAAGATTTTGTTAGTTTCATAAAAACCATTTAACCATTTCCTCTTGGAAATATATAACCAAGCCTTTTTCCATAATAACTTTTTGTCCACGTCGTTCACAAAAGCCTTAATGTTGTAACCCACTTTCGCTCATCTCCCAGGCGTGGTCACCTTTTCAATCAGTAAAGGCTCAAGTCAACGCCGTAAATGACTGCCTTGGTAATACAATGTACTTCCTGGCTAGCTACAGCTTAGGCTTTTGCGTACTACAAAGGACAGTTTAAGGTGTATAAATTGTCGCAACTCACCTGTTCATCCAAGGACCAGGTCAATTCGCCATCATCGTACAGCACAAACCAACGGCGTTGCCAGCGCTGAAAAATGGACAAAAATAATATTTAGCACCTGTTCAAAGCCACATTTCTGTGCTGAGCCACGGGTAATAAGAAAATTACTTACTTTGGACTTTTGAACAGCATTAGTAAAGTCCCAATCCCTCGGAGCGATGAAGAGATATCCACATTTAATTGCCTTTTTATTGATGGCCTGCAAAAACAAAAAGAATTTATAAGCAAAAAACCAAAAAGAGAGATCATAATCATGAAATCGTCGTCTTAAATACAGGTAGCTCAAGTACCTGACTGAATTGCGTTTTCACTTTGTTACAAGAACGTTTCAGAAACCTGCGGGGATTTTCGGTTTAGTTTCACTAACAGAAGGCCCTACTAAGGAATTCGGTTGAAACCGCTTGTTGTGAGGCTAAAGTAAACTTGTTGTGGTGGTGAATAATGTGGATGCGGGATGTGCTGAATGGTTGAATGGATGCCTTTGTCATGTTTTGCAAATAGAGGATATTTATTAAAGACTTGAGCAAACACAGCAGGTGAATTAAATCATTCAGCCCACACATTTGACATTCCTTAAAAGGCTTGACATTCACTTAACGTTGCACATGGTTTGCAGGGTGCACAAGACAAGAACGCATCAGCTGTGTGTTCAACTAATGCCGCCGACACCACCTCCACATGTCGGCCAAAATGGCCAAAAATGCTCAACAACCACATTAAACATGGTCAATCAAAACAAGCTTTAATCCAGCCAAAGCCTAATTACTGTGTCTGTCATAAAAGTACGAGTTGTGAACTTTCTCCGTCGTTGTCATTTAACGTTTCCATTATCCATCGATATTTTATTCTTTTGACTACATGCGTACATGCCTACCTACATTCAGATAACGCACGACTAGAAGAAGACCAAGAAGGATTTGCAACAATAGGACCCATTCAATTCTGCAATCCCACACCAACGCTAATCTCCAACCTTTTGTATTCGTTCAATAGTTTTTTTACAATCCATATAGCGACTCAATCCGTATAAATACAGTTGTGGTATTTATTCGTGCTGCGGCCGGCAATGCCAGTTTATCTCTCATTGGAATGAAAGTTGTGTTGCTGCTGATCATGTCGTTGCCATTGATTGTCAACAAATCGGAATGGAATGCACTTTGATAATAATAAAAATAAACTTTCTCTCTTCGTGTCCAAGTGGTTTACAATGAGAAGTGAGTTTAAAAATAGAATCGGACGGATATGCTGCAAGCTTAAGAATACTTTAAATGTTGGTCGGGCATCGTTAAATCTCGTAATCAATTAGCAGGCCCAGTAGGCGACGACATCCTGACTTTTCCTCACTACGCATTATGTGTATATACAACAACTTTTAAGCATGGAATAATTGTTGGCCTTGTAGGCAAAGCAAGGTGAAACACTAATACATGGACACAAATAAGTTCCCGTATAAACGTCAAGGACATGACAGCAATTTTGCACCATTCAACATTTTTTAAGTGCGAGCAATTCGCAAGCAATTGTGTTGACGATTATCCTAGTTTGTGCGAAACTATACTTTATTCACAGTCGCAAAAGATTAAAGGCCAACCGATTGACATTCAGCAGGAGAAAAATGAGGAGAAGAATGAACAAGTGCGTTCCCATGCTACTATATTCAGATGTAAATTCTGGGAACACCTGGTTTCAATCATGATGAAATATAAACCAACTTTATACAAACTACGATTGAATTGTAACTGGATGGCTGCCAGCCAGATTGTCGAATGTTTTTCTACAACGACGTATATAAACTGATCCAGAAATTTCTACACAAGTTGGTTTAAATAAATTTCCAAGCGTATTGCGTCTAACAAAACTAATTATACTTGTATAATTATATTTAATGCGTCAGCAAACACTTCTTGACACAAAACTATACGTAGATAGAAACCGTGTGAATTCTTACATGATCTCCTGAAGAAACTCCATTATGTTCTTCCATCAACTTGAAACAGTTGGAACACTTGGAAGGGTTGAAGATATTTGGAATAAACTTGGAACATTCTGACAACATGATAACAATCTGGGAATAACTTTTCCTTCATTGAAAAATCCATGTCACGGCAAATTTGTCAACGGGGATCCGACAAGGCACTATTTATTATTTCTTTGCCATTTTGATTAGGTTTCAAAGCAAAGGCCTTCACAATTTGCCACTTTTCACTTGCAAACAAATATTGTTTCTCTGGACAATTCTTTAAATTTTATCAAACAATTAACTGTCGTTTTGCACTGGAATATATACAGTTATAATTTGAGCTCACAAATGAATAAAAAAGACGTTATTTTTTAATGAAGAGTAATTGCGAGGAGAAAATAAATTAATTTAGTGTCAACCACCACAAACACTTTTATACAAACAGATGAATGAGTCGATAGCAAGTGACAAGTGATTTCTTCTTCAGCTGCACTTGTCGCTTCTTTTGTCCGGCGAATGTTGCGAATTTTTTCGGAGCACAGGTGGACACGGTAGAATATTTTGGAGTAGAAACCGTAGACTGACCCGGGTAAAAAAAGGTCAGGACAGACGTCTTTTTCGGAGACTCGGAACTTGTTGTGTGTGGCTTGTTGGTCTGAGGTAAAATGTGGTGGACGAGAGTGAGGGTGCGAGAGGGAGCTGATGCGGCGGTACGAGAAGAAGAGATCACGTTAAAAGATCACTAGTAAATTTTAAACATGTTATATGTTGTTACGTCTTTTCTATATTGTCAAGTGGTCTTGGGCTAGGAACACATTGACGGTGGTGGGTTCTCGGAGCAGTTCTGAGGCGATTCTTGTTCGTCTTCTTCTCGAGACGAGGGTAACTTGTCGTGGACGAAATGAACATAGACTCTTGAGACTTGTTCTTTGACTGGGTTCTTGTGTATATATTTGATCATTTTCATCCAACTTGATCTCTCTCTCTCTCTATACTTATTTGCTCCCTTCTCTCGTCCTTCTCTCTCTCTCTTTACTATAATATTGTACGTGTGTGTGAATATTGTGAATCTGACTGAATCTCTGACTATGAGAGAGATTCTTCTCATCTTTCCCTACCTTTTGTACAGGCCCAAAGTCATCTGTGCAATGTTGACGGGGCTGCGGCGTTGGTGGTGCGAAACACCTTTCTGATGGCTAATAGTTGAGATAGTTGAGAGATGTATTACGTGTGTGAGTGTGTCTGGGATTTGCCACTCTCAGGCTGCTCAAGTTGAAGCTGCTGCTGCATCAGATTGCAATCAAGAATAAAAGGATGGAAAGCCTCCATGGTATTTACATGGGCTCTTTTTGATAATCAAGTGTGGCTGTGGCTGGTGAGCAAAGGGTTGAATCGTAGTCACAGTCAGCCAAATGGCAAGCCAAGACAAGTACAGCATTACCACCACACGCTACAGTTTGTATGATGACTGATGATAATATTTTATAGCACAGGTATGCGATTCTATTCCAACAAACAAGAGTATGACTGCAAGTGGAGGACGGTAAAATAATTTATGACAAGAGAAAAAAGTGCATTTCGGCTACTGGTTTTTGTACAGATTTGTAGTTCTATGCAACTATACTATAACAAGACAGAATACCGAAAAGGTGCGCATTGATTAGAGTAATTTAAGGCCGTATCTGGTTTCCTCGACACTTGCTACTTAGTGGACAGGCTTGTTTACAAATGTCTTGAGACGGCAGAATTATAGCATTAGGTGTAATAATTAGCAAAGCCAGTTTGGTATCATGTTACCATAAGTATGCCCAAAATGGGAAAGTCGGCAAACCTTGTGCTTGCTTGCTGACTGACTGAATCGACAATCCACTTTTAATTTCTATATTATCAATTTGGTGTCTGTCGACGAGACGCACCTTGGTTTTGATGGGGCGAAGCAAGTTGGAAAAATAAACAGAGGTGCAGAGAGGGGTTGAGACAGACTTTCTCCAATGTCCAGCGGGAAAGTTTAAGACCGTACAAGAAATAAAAGGGATGAAACTAATAATTTAGTTTTGAGTTATGATGGGCTGTGGTCAAAGATGGTTTCGTTCCATGTGTCATAGATTTGGCAAAATTTGTTTGGTGGTTGGTTGAAGGATTTATGATTTATGAAAAATGTATGTGTGTAGAAAGTGCAACAAGACTTTTTGTGGGGGATGATAAAACTGCAAGGTGGTTAGTACATGTATTGTTGTTGTTGCGGAAAAAGTGCAGTATGAAAAGGCAAGTCTGGCAGCTGTTTTACGGTTTTGCTTGCATGAGGTTGCATTTGTGTGATGGTTGGTTTGGTTGGGGTGGGTGGGTAGGAGAAGAGCTAACAAAGTTTGTACATGTTACTTACTATACAAACCATGTGGATTGCTAATGGCGCTCATATGTTTTGTTGGCTTCTTTCAACCACCTTCACTTGGCGATTGTCTGACTGTGAACGGTGCATTACCTGTGTGCGCGCTTTTGAGGCTCATCGTGACCTACATTCAAGTCGTTTCTTACTTGGTCGAGTTTTAAACTCGAACAATGGACTGATCTCACGGTTCATTCAGAGAGAGACGACGAATTTTTTAAGACAAGCCTTTTAAAATGCGTTAAATCTCTTTGGACTTGACAAGCGTATTTGATGTTGAGGCCGACTGGGATGAGGATGATGGTAATTGCTAAAGCTCTACCTGGCGAGACGTTATAATGTGATGAACGAGTTTCGATAATCCTTACGGCTTGTCATATTCGATGCGTTTCTGTCTTGTTTCCGCGCACCTGACGCCTTACTCTTTGAGTGAGAGATGAATGAATTTTGTGCACAAATTTTTGGGACAGTACAGGTGTGGGTGGCGATGCGGTTTTTTGTACTACTACAACAAGGGAGAGAGGCGTGTAAAGCAACTTTCGCTTATGGTCATCATTTTGGCGGATGAATGCATTATGAGTGCGCTGCGCTGCTCCTGCTAATTTCGAAAGTGTTGGATTAATCTTGGTCGACTGGTCATTATTAATAAAAGTCTGGGCAGTGGAAAATGTCCAACATGTGGCTATTGCCTCGATGACAAAAAGTTAAATTGCACCAGCAACCACCACCCACGCTGGACTCGACTCAAGTACATATATAAGGAGCGACGTCTTCAGTGGTTCACAATGTCGATGTGGAGACAGTAGTCAATGAAGCAAAAATGCTGCTTGAACAAGACAATATATTTTTTGAATCGGAAAAGTATGTAACTTGA
The DNA here is from genome assembly GCA_034698345.1 of Sphaeridia pumilis. Taxonomy (NCBI): domain Eukaryota; kingdom Metazoa; phylum Arthropoda; class Collembola; order Symphypleona; family Sminthurididae; genus Sphaeridia; species Sphaeridia pumilis. The sequence continues at coordinate 6,587 of JAQGBJ010001137.1, read as the reverse complement.
TTCATCATTGAGAATTGTAACTGTGGGGCTTCAAAGTCGGAGTTACGCAATGTGTATTATAATGATTACACGGTTGTTGTTGTTGGTGGTGGCGGCGGTTTGATAACGAGACACGTTGTGTCCTTTTTAGCAGTTGTTGTCCATAAGATTGCATGTATTTGTATCTGAATCTTATATCGTCATACCTTGTCATTTTTGAAAGCGCCGAGCTATGGCTAAACGTCAGAATTTGTGAGGGCGACCTATGTTATTATTGTTATCGTAAGTATGGAGTTAAGCAAGTCTGAAAGGCAAAGGGGCGCATATATATTATACGTGTTCACATTTATTATGCGGTCGTTTCGTTGGTGAGTGAGCGAGAGACAAGAATGGACATGATATTGGACACAATGATTGTTTTGCCATGGGCCTTGTGATGTTACTTGTTTTATCGACAGCATCTTCTGTAGACGCAGTTTGAGGTCGTGTCATTTCGTGGGATGTCATGTCATCCCTCCTTGTTCGACACACACGGACGACGGACAGAGTCGAGATAAACTATAAACTACAATAGACATTCTTCCCGTCCTTGAGGGAATATAATTGGAAATTGATGAAAATTGTATACCTCCTACTTGATCTGTGGAAGAAACTGGAGAAAAACCACTGTTGGACGTCTAACGGGACAATAGAAAAAAACACGGACTTGATTCACCGAGACGTTTTTATTTCTCCTCCAGAGCCATTTTTACGAGACAAAATGTGCTTCTGTGCTGGATGAGTTTTATTGTTGTGTTGGAGGGAATGAAATGGCGGCAAGAATGGATGGCTTCAAGTTTTTGTTGACTTGATTTTGAAGGTATGGACGCCGGAGGGTGATATGGAAAGAAGAAAGAAAATAAGACGGATAATGACCATCATGTTTGATGATGATTCTTTTATGCCGTACACAAAACAACAGTCTTCTTCTTCTGTGAAGCTATTATCAAAAGATTTCTGTATTGAGACTAGATATCAGCGTGTTTTGCCTTCAAGCTGAATTATTTCAACAGTTGACGAGAATCATAACTAATAGACAATCTTGTTGCGTATATATATATACAGAAGAGGACGAAGAAGAAAGCAATCTTAATTTGTTAGAAAACACACTCGGCTTATTCTATTCTTGATTCTCCACCCTCGCCCATCATATCCCCACAGCAATAAGCATCCATCATTATATACCATGGCCCTTTTCAAAGTAAACTACCTGGAGCGGTAGCCGCATTTTTGACGGCTTCTTACTGATTGAAACTTTCCCTTAAAACAAACCTGAAAGCATAATCACAAGTTGTGACTTGTATATATGTACATCTACCTGGTTTGGTTTGTCGAAAATTAGTTCACGCCTCTTGTTAATGTGTATATCTGACAGGTTGTTTAATACCAGGTTTTGATACAGGTTCTTTTTGAAATAAGCAACGACTGACATAGCCGACAACCGTCAGATAGTCAAAGTATAATCGAGTACAAATTAAGTAAGCTTGTTATGGATGGCGGGTACAGTTGAGGAAAAAAAACTGAGAAAATGCAGTTAGACAAAAATGAAAGACTCGATGGTGATTATGACTGCATGGATGAGTAAGAAGGTGGTATATAATTACGGTGCATCCAATGCACCTGTGTACAGCAGCAAATTACTTACTCTTTCTTTGGCCATATACATGATCAATAGAAACTGGAAGTTTATAGTCTATTGAAAACAATATACTTGGCTGTCATAAGGTTTATGACGGTTTCTACCGATTTATTGTTTCTTTGATGACTCGCGTTGTTCTTGGGGGAGATTACAAAAATTGCCTTGTATGTGTGTGGTTGCGTTATTGTTGCAATAATATTTCGGGTAATTTACAAAATGATTGTAAGACACTAAGGTGATTTCGCTGCGCTCCAATTACCTGAGGAGCAATTGCCGGAGAATTGTAGTCAATGCGTTGGAATTTTACAACTTTTGGATAGGAGGAATTGACAGGCGAAATGATGGATTATATCGTTGCAGTTGGTTGGTCGTGAGGACATTGTAGTGGAAGATCTAGATTATGAAAAGGGGCATTACCATCTGTGGCAAAGGTTAACAGTGACAAGGATGACGGGCTTGAAGAAAAAGAAGCGAGACGAGAGACGCAATGAGGAACTAAATTTAGGTGACAATCTCGTTACGTCTGGGGACAGGTGAGCTGTTGATGAATCTGACTGTAAAGGCTGTCATTTGGATTGTTGTTGTTATGGTCGTTGGATAGCTGGGGATACAGCGTTTTTGGATCGTTGAGGATTGATAAAAGCAATGGGGTTAGATCGACAGACTGGCTAACTGCGACCTGAATAGGGAAACAATAGTATCATAAACTTGGTTCGCGATTCTGTATGCAGTTAGACACAAACTAACAATAAGATTAGACAGAGTCCACACTCACAAAATGTTCAATCAACAAAGCTTCTTTTGATCAGGTCAAAGGTTGGCCAATTATAACCAAAAGCACGAGGCAAATGTACAAATCTGTTTCCTTGAAAAGGTGCTCAAAAAATTAAACTATATAGAAACTCACCTGGAAAAATTGCTCAAAAGTATATAATGTTCTATTGAAAAAGGGAAATTACTTGTGATAATTTATCCTGTAACATGACGCTAAAAGAGGATGGTCATTTGGGCTAGTTGCTATTGAGCTTTGCTTTAACAGCGATCCCATTTGCGTTAATGGCTGTTTGAAAAAAGTTGACTGGAACAAAAGGTTATGGGGCAAGTGGATGTGCGTGAATGGTTCGATCGTCATGGAATGAGCAGTCATTAGAATTTCAAGGGTCTGTGGGGTAAATTTGAGTCTTGTCTATCTACTATAAAAGATAACGCTTGTTGCTGTTGGAGACATGAATGGAACGAATAAGAATTTGGAACTAACGTCGAGGACAAAAAAAGGTGGTTACATAAAAAAAGTTCCAGTCTGTTTGGATGGATGGTCAAATTTGAATTGAGGCACGCAATGCCACACAGACGTAATGGTTATGATTGAAGATGATTGTTGCGAGATGCGTTTCCTAATGTGGTTTGGATCGCATTTTAAGCCGGTTGGAATCAGGCTCCAAAAAGAAGAAGAAAGTACACATGGCGTAAATATATATTTGAAAGTCGATTTCCAGTTGGAAACCAGTCTGGTCCGTCGACTGACTGACTGCATAGTTTATGGGATGAGTTGCGGTTTTCGTGACAAATCTTTTGAAAACCAACAAACACGGTTGAAAGCTCAGCTGGACAAAATTTTTGACTGGACACGGACTGGCGTCTTTTGGACATTTGATGTCCAGGTGTTGCTGCATATATTCCAAGAAGGCTGACTGCGTAAGAGCCAAGGAAGACCTTATTGGGAAACGGATCGTTTCTCAACGGTTCGGTTGGATGACAATTATATACGTTTCTTGATGCCTTCTCAGAGTATGTTGAGGAAGAGGTTTCTAAGGCATGGATAATGTTGCGTGTAAATGGTTTGATGGATACAGGATTTCAAGTGTTCAAAAATTGTAAATAAAAGTAAGTCGACGGAGATGATTGAGTTTGTCTCCAAAATGTGCATGGTTCTTTCTTGTGCATTTGCTTGGCATAAGGTTCAAAGGGTTGGCAAGACAAATGATGTTGAGATGGACACGAGGGATGGTCTGCTGACTGTTGATGGCAATGACGGCAATGTGGCCAAGTGGATAAATTATTCTTATCGAATATTTGACATGTGAGCAGAAGAAAAGGACCAAGAAGAAGAAGGAGATTGGAGGGTTCAAGTGCATATTCGGCTTGATAATGAGGAGGAGACGAATTAAAAGAATCCGTGTGCTGTTTTATTAATCATAAGAGTTTTATCGCAAGCATTTCATGTCTTTTTGCAGGCTTTCTTTCTGCTTGGCTCTGGCCTCAACTTGTCTATAAAGCAGACTTTGAGCGATGATGGACACGGAGAGTGCGTGTGTATGTACGTGTGTGTGTGTAATGGATTCAAACTTTTTTTACGACGGTCGTATAATGAAAGTTGTTTAACTGTCAGACTGTATCGATTAATGATGTATGCGGGTAGATGAAGAGTTGGTTGATTTTGAGATTATTTTGCGAGATAAGACAAAGTTTCAATGAAATTCGTGTGTGTGTGAAACGCCATCAAAGTTGGTTAGTATTGGACTAGAAGCACAAGTTGTTGTTGTTGTTGTTCGGCAACCTGTGCTATTAAGTGGTCGGAAATGTGTGTAAGTGGCACAGGTGCAACTGCAGAATCACCAATGTGCCCCTGACTTGTGGGAAAACGTGGTCAATAATATGGCAGTAAAGTAGCAGCAGGAGCAGCGATGCAGCAGCGTCGTCAAATGGACATGGACAGTGTGGATAATTTACCGCCGTCAAGCATCTCACTTTTATACGACGCTGTAATATAAATCCAAGTACAGGTTTAAATACCAAGTAGGAGAGAAAAAGACGGACTAGTGGCGAAGAAGAAAAAGGAGAAGGAGAAATAATAATCACGTTCAGTAATTACATGGGTCGAGTCTAGTTTCCAAAGATGTAGCCTCCTTTTGCAACTGGTATTGCGAGAAACATGATAATTTTCTGCTAGAATTCGCAAGATTGTAAAGGAGGATTCATGTCAAAGTGGTTAAAACAATGAGCAAGTGCTAATGAATGACGAGCTTAATTACTACAGGAGGTGGACAGCTTTTACAAAGATTTTTATTTTGTCAAGGTAGTAAGGGCTTTCAAGGGAGGAAAAGAAGAGGCTGTTTTGTAGTGATGACCGATTCAAAATATTTTGATTGTTTTGCACATTGATTATGATGATGATGATGATGATGATGATCCTTTTGGAAGCGAATTATAATGAAGAGGCTAAATGGTGAGGGGATGAGAAAGGGCTTGGGATAGAGATCAAGGTGAGTATAGTGGAATTTTCGCGTATATTAATGCGCGACAAGCGATGCATTGTTTCGTAGGGTATGTATACATACATAATGTAATTTTTTGAAGAGTTGATAATGGTTGACTGTATGAGAAAATGCTTTCAAATTCTGATTGGGAGAGATCAAATATAGTATCGTCAAGTTAAAAGGACTGATGGCAAGAGATTGTAACAATAGTGAGCCTCCCACCCATTGAAATTGATGCGATATCGAAGGAATCCATCATTGCATCTGTAGGTCATCTTCGTTGGTCGTTGGTAGTTTGGACTTTGCCCTTGTAACAAGTAACTGACTGAATGTCTACGGCGACTAACTATAGTTATGCAGGAGGATGATGATGAACTAATAGACGATAGTGAATAGTCATTAGAAGTATCCCAAATTTGCTGTCCAATTACGTGTTCGCCGTTCGTTGTCGTGGCAAGATTCATGTGTACTTGGGCTGCCGATATGGGAAGGAAATGATGATAGTGGCGCGTTATTGATATAAACGTGACTAGAATTCGTTAGCCTGCCATCAGTAGATAGCTTTCACTAACTACTTTGGTCGGTACAGGTAAGAAAGAAGGAGCAAGGCATTTAGTTAACAAGAGCATATATTGAATATTGGTTCTTGTTGTTGTTATCAGGTCAGTTATAATTATGCCGTGTTCTGACATGCAGTTATTTGCACGTTTTGCCAAGGTTTGCTTCGTCACACTGCTCCATATTCCATATTATCTACACACATGCATGATGTATGCGACATGAAATGAGCAAATAATCATACTTATAAGGGCGGGTTCAGCAAATGTCTTGTAAGGTTGGCTAGCACCAGTTCGACAACGTGTTCTTTCGTAACTGAACAACTAAAGAGCCATTACACATGGAAAGGTAAATACTACTTGTTTCACGTCCACACTTGACGACGACAACGACCGTCTTTTCGAAATTATCCGAAGCCATATATTTTGACAAGGACGTGGTGTGCGGGCGGAAGAAGATGGGCTCAAGTTTACTTACTTGATGCAGTTTCTTGCTGACTGCCTGACAGAGAGAAAGCTCATTTAATAATAATAACCGTAATTGGATTTTTTCCCTATATGCTGATCAGTGGTAAAATGAGAAATATCAAAGAATATACCATAAGGAAAAATTATGAACGCTTGCTGAGGCGACTGGAATTTCAAAAATACAGTTATAATAAATAGTTTATGACTTGGGCGCGGGTAAAATAGCTAAATCTGGATGACGTGGGTTGTGGTTCCCTCGGTGAATCTGATTGCCAAATTTTTCAACGTGATTTATCATGCAAGCGGAAAAAAGCTTTCAATGTCAAAACTGCATCTGACGTTTCGTGAATAAATCAGGACAGTAGTTTGTTGAAGAAGCATTTGAGTTGATTTGCAACCTTCTTTCTTGGCTTTTGGTTAGTGGCGATGAGTTGTTAATTAGATTTGGAAGGTACCGTAAAGTTAATGTTATGTGATGCGATTCATCATGAAGCTGGCTCGGACGTTGCCAAAAGTTTTTGAACAAGAAGCCGAGCCGGTTTGGCATTTTGATGGCTTTGTGTGTTATTATTATTGCTGGTAGCAAAATTTTTTAACGAGGGGATGAAATAAGCCTAACAGGATTTTGGCGCTACGGATTATTACCAA
>JAQGBJ010001136.1:0-26269 GCA_034698345.1 Sphaeridia pumilis | reverse complement strand
CTCGACACTTATAGATGCTAATGGCCGGTCAAGATTCCGGGGGATGGAAAATATTGTACTGGAATCTCAGTAGGGTGACGGCTCATGCCAGCATGTGTTTGTTCACCGGTTCGTGGAAAAAGCAAGTCGTATATTTCAAGCCCACTCGAAACTGCTGGATGGATTCAACTGTTGCCGTAGGTTAGGAATGAGGGGATAGTTGAAAATAATGGAAACAGTTGAAAGTATGCATCCCGAGACGCTGGTCATAAATTTATAGTGAAACTAATTTTCCCGGCAGGGGTGAAATGATGCTATCCACGCCGTGTATCGGGACAAACAACTATAAACTTTTACTGTCGGCAGCCAGGTTCAGAACTAATGTCGTACAAACTGCTTGATGCCGTTCAAGACGACATTCCCCAAAAGTCACATGACGTAAGAATTGAAGATTTGTAAGGTGTACAATAAGGCAGGTAGGCAACATGTAACGTCTAGCCTTTCGTACCTTACGCTACAAAAAATGTTACAGATTTGGCATAGTCGGGGCTGAGGGATAGCAATGCGGAATCTTTTTTGAAAACGATTTTGGCGCTCGCATATTTCAGTAAGTTATGTAACAAGCAAGGAGAAATATTCCCACGAATGGATAAATTTATGTGCCCAGAACCGGAGGTCCGACGGTCAGTGTACTTTAACTTGAATTTAAGTCCTTAGAACTTAATTGTGCATTCAGAGCTACAATGTCAGCGGAACGTTTGGCGGCGGGTCCTGTAAAGACTACAAATGGACGGTATCTTGAAACGACCTTTGTGGAAAAGAAATAGAGGCAGATTGTGAAATTTTATGCTCTGTTGGCATTTGGTTAGTAAAGTAAATGAGGCGGATTGAGTAGGAGTGGGAACATGAAAGTAGGAGTACGAGGTTTGCTTTGGATTGTTGACGCTAAAGATGCAATGAATATGAAATCAAAGATATTTGGAGCACTTTCCACTATCTTTTTGCTTCAGAATCTCACGTATTTGTGCAACCAACAAGGTCAGTATTTTACATCATACACGAAGCGTGCAAACGGTTCGCTTAGAGGACAGAGATTTCAGAAAGATTTCTTGGATAACCCAGAGGTACTTGGAAGTTAATGAAATGTAAGCTAGCACGTATATGTACGAGCCGCGAGGGTCAACAAATGCATGAGGAAAAAGGTTGAATGAGGCGTGGTTTTGAAATAGAGTGATTGGGACAGTTGGTTATTGTGCGAGTCCATTGTGCGCCAAGAGCAAAGAAATGTCTTGGAATTGTTCTCAAGAAAGACCGTGGGACATGACCTACGCCACATTTCCCCAAAAACATGCTGGAATGAACGGCGCTCTTTCTCCTTCTTGAGTATGTATCAAACAATGAAGTGCCAGCTTTTTAGAAAAAACTGAATGGATGGTGACAATCAAAACGACTGGGATACTTTCATAAGATCTTTCAAGAACCTACGGATTACTTGCATTTCTGCTAAGGGTGACAACTGACAAATTCAAAGAGCTTTTCTCGAATAGACTCCAAAAACCGCTATTCTTCACAGAGTCAGTTACCCAAACACTAAAAGCCATTCAGATACATGGTGTCCTTAGACAAAACTAACAAAAATATTACGAAATGTTTGATAGCAAAAAACTTGTTGTCAGTGTGTAATTTTAATGGAAAAGACCCAGTACTTCAAAAATGTAAAAACTGAATTTGACCGTCGCAAGCTTGCTGCTGTAGACAGAAGGCTACATAACTAGGATTCGCACGCAAAAACCACCACAAGATTTAAGGTGCTGTAACAAGGCAAATACATTTTTCTGTGAAATATTGAGGTTTGTATGAAGAATGGGACAGGAATAGAGTGTATCATAGGCTACTGTAGAATTTGATGGTCCATACTAGTGCAAGGAGACAGGGAAAAGATGGTAAAATAATGATGGCGTGCAAGTCTGTAGCTTAGAAAAATAGCACATTTCTGCAGAATGTGTGTGTACGAAAGGAGAAAGGCCATAAATCTGATTAAAGGAGCGAAGAAAAAAGAAAAGATGTTAGTGTGGTTGAAGGTTTGCTTGGATCATAGTTTAACGTAAGGGCACGTGGGACTTGTAGACAAGGAAACAATTTCGAGTTCTATAAGACTAGCAAGTAAAGTGTTTTGTGTGCGAATGTCGCGCATCGCAATGGTCGTTGAATATGTGAGCATGTTGCCAATGTTGCCCTGGTTGTCGACCGGAACAATCTGCAAACCTATCCTAGAATTGGCAGGGAGAAAACGGGCAAAAAACATGCTACAAAGCGTGGCACAAAACGTTTGCCGTGTTTAAGATTGTATACCCACGTGTGTGCAAGAAGAAAGTACACGGAGGGAATTTTCACTGTAACTTGATAAATGGAGGGGACGTGTTTGAGCTGGCATTTGTGAAGAATAGCTGGCGAAAAGTTTCCAAATGGATAGAACTATCCATGGCTTTGCATACCAGATTCATGCTACTACCTATGGTTATAGAGTTGTGGGTCCAAGTTGAAATCCCGATATTTCCTGTCAAACTTTATCAGTTGTGGCTCGCTAAAGTTTATGTCTACACCTCCTTCAAGTATGCTCCATAGCGGGAATTGCAGCATCAAAAAGTCTTAAACACCGAGCTTTAAAACTTCGCAACGTTTAGCCAAGTTAAAGTGCAGCAATAATAGTCCCTGTGAGAACTTTTCATATGGATGATCGGAGGGTCGCTTGTACTTTTGTCGAAGAGTTGAAAATAAGTCCCAATTTACATGTAAGATGCAGACAATTTTAAGCATGCTTCAGAATACAATATGTTTGTGTACGTGTTAGCAAGCCGCAAACAAGAAAGTCGAAATAGATAGAATCCATTTTCGTAATGCTCCAGTTCCGGAGACATTACGATGTACGTTCGTAGTAAATGACCCAAGCTATTTTTTGAGGCTCAAATTACCAATTTGTTCTTGTGGATTACGTACATGTGGCGTTCAGTCGTGAGGAAGAGTGACAAGAAAGTAATCTTTTTCTATGGGGTCGAAAGGGGATAAGGCAGCTAAAAAAACTGTGGACCAAAGCTGGAAGTGAAGCGGTACAAATACACATGGTGTTCTTGAGCATTTTTCTTCAAGGGTCAAAGGTTTAGAAATAGCTGTGGAAAAAGTACTTAAGTCTACGGGTATTAGTTCAATGGAGGTTATAAAATTGTTAATTCCATTTCTGGATTTCAATCAACAGGCTTGTAAAATCTGATGTGTGGGTGTTGATTTGTGTTTCTGAATTCGATCTTTCGTCCCGGAATTTAAGACGTAAAAACGACCCTTCTTACGTTGTCATGTCGTAGGAGTTAACGGACGTAGTTTGTTTAAGCTGTTTGAATGAACCAGTTTCAGTGGGAAAGGATGCAGAAATATTTGAAAGGAGTTTAAAGAGTTTTTTGAAGTTTGAATCAGATTGATACAAATGGATACAATTTCAAATTCCCATTAGCTGTCTGTCATGGAGACATTGTTTGGATTGTTTGCCAACTTTGAGACTAGAAAGGTGACAGTAAATAGGCAGGTTATGTAAAAAGAAAAAAGGGCCTGAAAAGAAGCTTTATGATATGACATAAAGTATTTCCGCGGATAAATGTACACTTGAAGCCTTCCTTAACATTTTTGAGGTTTGGATGGGCGGATGCTCAGGGGTGGAAGAATGGCCGAGTGTGAAAGCTTGGTTGAAATTTGAACTTTATGTTGACATTTGGTCCGAGATCATTTTTTACCAAACGGATTGCATGAACACAAACAGAAACCCGGATTATTTTACCACAGCCGGATGATACAGTGAAAGGGCTGAATAGACTCACGAAATGAAGATCTAAAAGAATCTCATAAGTCTTACGGTTTTGCGGTCCTTTGACCAAGGTGACACGAGATAATGTGGCTTGGTGGTTATTTTAAGCACGACATGCAAGTTTTATACAAAATTTGAAGGTTTTGTCCCTTCGGTACAGATCTAGTTACAGCCGTATTGTGTCCCGCAGAAGAAATATGAAGGCGGTGCGGCGATCTTTGAAGATGTTTTAATTAGGTGTGTCGGTTGGTGTACTTGTTTAGAACAAACATCCTGGCTTTTTAAAACATCTATTAGCTAACTTTTCCTTTGAAGCACAACTTGTACATACTTTATCGTTATCGTTGTTATAGCTTTTTTGCTATTGCAAGAAGTCCCACCGTTTGAAAAGCAAATAACTTGGACGCGAAAGATGTTTGTTTTTTAGCTCCATCATGAACAGACATCCAACGTTGCATTTCATCCCGAGACATTTGATAATAACCCTAAAGGTTTGATTTTGCCCCAGGAAGAAGGCTTGGAGGACGCTTGGCGCTTGATAATGTATGACCAGGAAAAAACCTTGCAAGCAGTGAAACGCACTCAATCATACACAAATAACATTTGGTTTGCGTATTCGTACGACCATTGTGCTGGATACTTCAGTAGCTGTCTGCAGTTGTAATTGATCTCTTTTCAGACTGTTGACGGACACGACGAAGGACGGGAAGCAGGCATAAATTTTGACTCAATGTAGAAATGACAGGATAATGAATCGTGGAGAGTAGAATCACTGTAATACACATTACAAGACATATGGTGTCCTGAAATGCATTGTGGAAGCAAAGTTGCTACTGGATAATCTCAAGTACTCGAGAGCCTGCACTTGAGTACATATGTATGCCTAAAATTTTTGTGAAATTTTGTTTGAAAAAGTAGTATCATAAATTCTTATCTGGATCACTTGCTATCTTGAAAATTTTAGAGTTGTTAATTCCAAAAAGTAGCAGCTTTCCAAAGCCGTTCCGAAACCTTGTCGAATCGGTCATCGTATAAGCTCTTTGAATATTCCCTACGGTGCCACATGGGTTACGTAAAAACTATATTATCGGACAAGTTTTTGACGTAACTGAATTTGTCAAACGGAGCTTCCATACTTTTTAGCTCCAATGAGTTGAGAGCCACAATAGGAATTATGCACACTGTCATTTGAAAAGATTGGTTTCGGTCGTCAGAACACTTGAAGCTGAAATTGATCTAGTAACGAGGTGCGATGTTGCGTTGTATAAAGTCAGGAGAAATTTGAGTGAGAGTAAGAGAGCGTCATAAAAATTTGTTCCGCTTTGTCTCTGCGAGTTAAAATTGTGCAACTTGGAGAGAGCTAAAATAGGCTGTTAATATTCAACCCATTTGGAGCCCGAGTAGTACCAAGAATATAAAAGTGCATCTGGGGGCTTGTCTGTATTCTCTATTGCGTTTCTTATATAACTTTTTATTTCTGATTCAGATGCTAGGCTTGTCATAACTGCTGCAGGTTGGAAACAGCAGCAGCAGGTATCAACAACAGTTCGAGTGCAATATTCCTCCTGAGTATTAAACGCATTTGTACGCGAGAAGAAGGCGAAACGAAAAACGAGAATAAACCGGAACGAGGTGCTAGTTGAAATTCGTTGTTCAAATTCCACGACGTCTATTTTGCCCAGATGGAAAAAGGGTTTTGTGACTTTTGCTGCTGAAGATACACTGCCGCATTCGCTGACATCAGTTCTTTACTAGCGTCACGCTTGAATTCCACAAAACACACAATTTCCTCGTGCAAAAGTAATGATCGAACCAACTGGTCACCGACGGGCGATGCTACAGCAAATCATGTAGCATTTGAAGTAAATGAAAATTTACAATGACATAATGTGAAATGCACCGCCCAGATGTCAAAACTGCGGTAAGGCAAGAAGTGCTCAGACATACACCTAATGTACGGCTTGGGAGGAGAAAAACGACATTAAGAGTCCAAAGGGCATACGGAGGCAATTGGCCGAGCTAATTAGCAAAAGGTAAACAACGCTGGGTGAACAAATATATTCAACTTGTGCGGTATGGGTTTCTTCTGAACTAACAACAAGTTTGCCATTTACTCTTGTGAATACGATGTAACCTGTTTGTTCAAACTCTTTGCCAGGCAATGGTTTCGAAATCCCCTAAAAAAGCGTCGCCTTCGCCGCTGGTTAAAAAAGCGTTTTGAGTAAGTACCTTGGCGAGAGACAGGTTGACATTGATAGAATTATGAATGTTTGTTGTTGGGCTTGGAAAAGACAAATTATTAATTGAAAAACAAGTAGTCGATGCTCTGTGAAGGTAATGTCGCCGTTGTTAGTACATGTAAATGCTAATGGTTTATGATGGCTGAGGAGGAGAAGTACATGGGAAATTAATGATTGAACAAAACTGTGATTACGCAGAAGAGCAAGCAGATTCAGCTTATAATGTCTGTAGTCAGAGTTGTTGTGAACGTGATAATGAGATGAGGGGATGGTTTGTCTGCTTGTAATCTGTCGTGTAACATGATGAATTACCATTCAAAGTACCAAGTGGCACCAAATGCCGCCGTATGACGACTCTTAACTTGTAGCCATGACTCTGGCTGATGATACAACGACGGAAGTTCAACAGTATTTAGAATCATGTTAAGTAGATGCAATTATACTCAACATCGGGACAAGATGACTGTTTTGTAATTGGATGCGAGGTTATAATAAGAAAGTAGTCGAGTTTTGTTTGATGGATGTGAAAGTCGTCAGTAAGTTTGTTCATCAAAAACTCATGATTCACATGAATCTTGAGAATAATCGAAGCTTGTAATTTCTTTACCAAGAAGGAAATGCTTGAAGCTGGTGAAATGTGATTAAGATGGATACGCGTTCATTGGAGAAATAGGTGAGAGCTTCCTTGGATGAGGAATTGTTTCATTGTGGTACCGGCGCCAGCGGGTAACAAGTAGAACCGATGAACCCTTCAGGGCACTACAATGAAATATGTATTATAATTCTCGTTGTTTGTCTCCAAGAATGGGACATGACAGCGGAGACAATTATTTTTCATCTGTCTTTGGCGAATTCATTTACTTCGAGGCTGCAGGCAAAGATGATGAACAAAGGCGACCAAGAAAATAATTTGCGTATCATATCATTATTAAAACGGTGACATGTATCTTCAATATCGTGTTTTGATACCATATACCAAAGTGACTGTCACCGAAGCTGATCATTGACGAAATAAGGAAGAGAAAGTTGTGGACATGCTGGCAGAGCGTGTGGACAGCACGTGCAAGGGTTGTGTCCTTGGGACAGGATGATGGAGTCACGGCCGGATTATTTGCTGCAATTTAGCATGGGGAATCGTGTTGTCAAGCATGGTTACGGTTGTTAGGTCCGCTGGGTATACATGTGGGGATTGGAAAAAATGTGTATGTGGCATAATTTAACTAACCGTGTCTGCACAATAGTTATGTCCGTTGCATTAAAAGGGATCAACCGAGACACTGAAAAGCAACAAAATTATACACACTAGAACATCTTCAATGTGCACATTTACAATCATCGTGCAAATTTAGCTCCCCATGTACTTTCCAAGTGACCACATGAAAGCAACGAAGAAATGACAGCCCTGTGTTTTGTGCACAGTAAACTGTTGTGGATCTGAGCAATTACACAAAAATTGTGCAATTTTGGTTGCATTTTCACACATGACTAAATCTCCGCACAAGTGTTGAACGGAAGCCACAAACGTTGTGTTTCGATGGCGAATTTAACACATGTAAGTGGTTTGACCATAGAAACCCAAAAGTTGTCAATAGCTGAATTCCGACGTTTTTTTTCAAGCTGGATATAAATGGCCGCTAGATGAGTGAAACCAAGAGGAGGGTCGGAAACGGGTATTTATTACCAGCTGAGAGATGGTGACTGGATGGATGTGGGCAAGCATATGGACCTGACAGCTCTAAATCCGTTCCTATGCCAGTGTTTGTTACTGGGAGCTCAAGTTTTTGGGATAATCTTGGGTGACTTTCTCGAGGCAACATTCAAGTAACTACATATGTACACACAGCCGAATTGATACGGGTGGGTACAAAGTGTAGTTTTCGTTTTAACTTTAAGTTTCCGGGCCATTTAAATGTACAGACGATTGGTTCTTGCCCATCCTAATTTGAGGCAGGGTTTATGCACACGAAATGAGACTTTCTCCCGCCCTATGCATAGCCACAAGGCCCTTGTCAATACTGTGCCTGTGACAGGGAGGAAGAAGCTGGAAAGAAGATATTGGAACAGGGTGAAAAATAAGGAAATGGATGGTTTAATCTTTCTCTTTTCGTGCAAGGAGTTGGTCCCAGGAAATTCTGCTCTGGGTAAAACAACTTTATACTGACTGCGTGGACACAAGAATGCAATCTGAAAGCAAATGCATTTGGAGACCATAAAAGAGTTATAAGTTTCGATATGTACGGAAAAGACGGGTGGCACGTAATTACCACAGCTTTCATTTGCAGTTGCATACAAACCATATGAGCAAAGTAACGGCATCGCCCCAAGGAACTTGAAATTTTCTTTGATGGCTGTATTCAGAGGGAGATACGGTAGACTAAGTACAAAACCGCTAAATTTTCTCCGAGAAAGCATCGTCAAGGGAGGGCTGAGGCGGGGGTGGATTTTTAAGAAACGATTGGCTTGAGAGTGAGTGAGCTCCTCCACTTCGAGAATACCAACACGATCCACTTACACAAGTTGACGTGGTGGTGATTCTGGTGATTATCCTGTCTAGAAAAGGGAGCTTAACAGCTCCATTCTAGGCTGGAAAAATTCTGAGTGTCAACAATTGTTCACAGGTTGCCAGGGTTGTACCGGTAATTTGAAACTCTATTCTTACTTGAAGAGGGCGAGAAGTCATTGCATCGTGGGTCATGCAACTGGACCAACAAAACGACAAAGAATCTTTCATCTATAACTACATAAATCACTGCTAAAGTCCACCAGCTTAAACTTAGGCGTGGAAAAACTGGCTAAAACTATATTCTAAGCTGTTCCAGGATTTGAGTGTTTAAGGATAGGAATCCCAAAGCTGGAAAAACTTTTGCATCCAGTAAAAGCAGTATTGCTTGAAGATAAATAATTTTTGAATGATTTTTACACCCATAAAGCTCTTTGGGGATTAGATCACTTCAGGCCTCAGAAGTTAAGATCAGTTGTTGGCAAGGGGTGAAAACGGGGATACAGTATTGAAAAATGTTTCGAGCGTACAACAAGTTTGGTGCCATAATAAAGTAAACGGTACATTAATGTAATGCGGTGGCGGAGGAGTCTGACTGGTGGCAAGAAAAATGTCATCGGCAGCTGGAATACTGCTCAAGTTGCAATAATACGTACCAAGACCGGGGAACATACAAAACCCGTTAGGGCTTTTGACTGAATGACTGACTTTAAGTTTGTGAAGGAACGGAATTAAACGTTTAGCTAGGGGGACAATATTGTGTCTGAAAACTGGTAAATAAAAAGGGGAATTCCACTGTAGGGAGGAAGGAAAACTGGCATCATAAATCCCTGTCTTGTTTCTTGATTATTCCGTTGGGATGGTGAAGAAAGAATTTTTCGACTTGTAAACATAATTGCAAAGAACGTGTTCGCTTTCACGGGTGGATTTTAGAACAGAAGGAATTGTTTCCCATTTGTGGGAGGAGAAAGAAGAAACAAGGTGTCGTATACATTTTCCTACCTCATATTTCAATTTAGAGATAAGATTTTACGGGTGGTTATGGTTATCACCAAAAATGATCCATGTACACGGGTTTATGTACTATTAAGGAGATACTTTCCAGTGGCAAAAATACCAGCGTGGTCATTACAAGTCAAATTTGCTTAGCTTGTTTGTAGGACTCAATCGAAAATCATTATGTATCGCTACAACGACTATTATCTCTGGCGTGTACAGCTAAGCAACGTAAAAGCAATGGTTTTCGATGGTATTAGAATTTTCTGTCAAGAAGAATTGTCACCCACGTTCTTTCGAAAATTCAAAGCTGGTTCACTCATGATCTACACTTCTGAAGGCGCGTCGTTGCGTAACGCAATGTTGTTTGGATTAACTTTCACTAAAAACTTGTAACTACATAAATTGACATTACGTATACATTTTACGACTTGATCACAACACATTCACATTTATGCGCTTAAGAGAATGAGCATTTGAGTGCAACTCGCTAAATCAAATTCTGTCGCCGAACATTGAGTCAATGGTTCATAAAAGAAAAACAAAAAAATACAAGCAGATTGAATTAATAAACAGCGTTGACAATTTTGAATGCAAATTTTAATAAAGCATCAAAATGCTGATTCACTACAGACTTGACGAAAATAGAACAAAAATCTACAGTACTTTCGTTGCGTCTCAAAATTTTTAGCTAGAGCTAAAGCAGATCGGGTTTACTAAAGCAAAAATTTTAATATGAAATGGATTAAACGGCTTGATGAGTTTGAAAGGATGCACGTTGTGTGCGGTTAAATGATCACATTGAAGGCGTATTTATGCCTTGCTTGCTTCCGTTTTATTGTCAACCTTGAAGGGTAGACGAAATAAAATGCCGACTGGATGCCGTTGGCGGGTAGCAAACATTAAAAGGCAGGAAAGGGGCACCGAAGAAAACATTTCGTTCTTGGAATCCCATGTAGACAAACAGAAATACAAGAGAATCTTACACATTTTTGTTGGGGTGTCAGGATTTTTGATTTTTGGAGAGCTTACGTTGAGTTGATTTGACGTTGGCATTAGTCATTACATACTGTTGAAATAGTATATTGCCTTTTTACAGAGTAGTTTATCCACCGCTCAGTCAGTACATGTAGCTAACATTTCAAATTAAACGAATTTCATACAGGGGGCTGGGCTGGGCGCTTTTTGTGAACTTTAACGTTTTGTCAAATTCTGCAATAAAATAGACTCTTTTAGATAAGAATCTTCAACATCAAGCTGTGGCCTCGTAAAGTATGTTGTTAAAGTGCATGTACATGTACATATGTATAAATGTTTTGGTTATAACAAGCAAACTGGCTATAAACTTGGATTTGTAATGTTTCAGTATGCGAAAGCATCGACATTGTAAATGTGCAGTTCAACGTTACTTGCATCAAAATGTATGCCTTAAGCTATGCCGGTTCCCTTGAAATCCGAAGATTTGGTTTTTTCATCAGTAGGAGGGGCACACGGCAGGGATGATATATCCTATTTTTCTGGAAGCTCATTATCAAATCCATTAGAGTTGTGACAGATGCGTTATGCAAGCAGAATGCATTGCTGCGTCCTTCGTGGTAAATGGTGTGTGAAGTTGCAGTTACATTTGTCGTATTGGTTTTGAGAACAATCTTTCCCCTTCGGTCTTCGACTGCAAATAAAACTAGCAACAGAACCTATGGATATGAAGGCTCAAGTCTAATCTAAATAGTTGCTTTGCTATATTAGAAAACGTGGTATACACATTCTGTGAGAATCTTTCGCAAAAATGCTGGTGCTGTTGTTCAGCGGACGTGAAAGTCGAAAGTTTGAGCTCGGCAAAATGTTGTGTGAATGTGGAAAACGCTAGAAAATGAACAACATTGTACATACTTGAAGTTTGCGGAGGAATAGCGGAACCTCAGAGTGAAATTGAGAAAGTTGAGTAGCAAAGTTGTCTGAAAGCACATTATCTTTCATTCGACTGGATCAAAAAACCGGGAGAATATCACATTACATGAAATCGAATCAGCAAATATAGCTATTGGCATTCAAAAGAAAGCATGTCTGTCAGACACAAGAAGGCTGCTGTCGGAGTTTTCATGCTGATGAAATACAGCAGGAACCTTCTAAGTATCTTGGCCTGCATAATTACAGTTGCTGTTAAAGCCGAACTCCTGCCCGTTCCATCCACGGAATTGTCGTCACAACCTAATACATGTACGTATACTGGTGTGAAATCCGTCTAGGATTTCTTCTGTGTAACGTGAGAAAAATGGAGAATACTATTTTTATGCTGGGGATAACTTGAATAAAAAGTTTAAACTTGTGGAGAAGAAATAATAGGAAAAGTATATAAAAATGGAGGTGATGATGCATGCTGGAAGGAGGCGGAAACTAAAAGTTTCCTTTTGTTTAGAGACTGCAATACAGCTAGATCAAACACTAGTGAACGTTTTCATTGCTTCCTTATCCGAATGCTTGACTTAAATCCTTCCAGAATCCTCCAACTTTTTTCGAAGGCGCACATGAAAACGCCTACCGACTGTGTAAACAAACGTATTTACTTCTTTACTTACTTGGGTTTTCATCCAAAGCAACACTTGAAAAATCAAGCTGCATGTTGATCCAGTATTTAGAAGGGTCCGGAAAGAAACCCTTTAGGACTCATCGAAGTGATCCAACATGATATTGACAGGAGCCAATGCTCAACGGGTGGGACTACCACATGCAATACCTGACAGCACGAGCGGTAGTATTTAGCTGTTGGTGCTGGTAGAGGGCGAAGAAAACAAGAAGGAAAGTTGAATAAATTTGAAGATGGCGGCACGATATAGGCCAAAAAGGTACAGATGGTGAAGGAAAGTTATGGAGCTTTGAGACCATTTCAGCTGTCATGAATCGGCCGTTTCAATTCATGGAAAAAGTTGCAAGAAACCGGCAGAAATGATCAGATAGGCGTGAAATTTAGTTACTCGTGCAAGTTCATAACCCGTAGTCTTGGCCAAAGTTTTCCATAAAGTTCAAAGAAAGTTTGCTCGGAAGTAGATGGTTTCACTACCTCTTTGACTTCGTGCTTCTTTGGAATACGCATGTATCTATCTCCGTACCAGCATCAAACCGGAGATAAACTTGAAGACAAGCACCAACTTCTTTCAACCTCTCCTGTCGTAAACTTTACCAGATTCAAATCTGTGTTTAGGTTAACAACTAATACACACCTAACTCGGAAAGCAATGTACACAAACTTTTTGCAAATAAACAAAGAAGCGTATGTTCGCAAGAATCTCTAATTTCAAATACGAGGGAAGTCATCAATGCAAATCCAGAGATAGAGACTGAGAAAAAAGTTTTAGGGGTTCTTGGACAGGGGAAACTTAAACAAACTCCGACAACGTGCTTACGAAGAACGAAATGTTCCACAATATTGCAACTTGCAGGAAAATATGACAAAATAGGCAGACCATTCCCATTGTGGTTTGTACCACCACATTGACTGAGGCAAAGCAAATAAAATGAGAACATATGATTATGTATTGCCAAGGGAGAGCGAATTCGTCATACGGGACCAATCTGGTTTCTATAAATTGAATTTTGCGCCAGATTTTCTGACCTACGTTTGACGGCAAACCCCAAGTTTCGTAAAAGAAAATTTTGGTGAGAGAAACCAGATGGAGAAAGGTGAAATGTCTTTGTAGATAGAAATTGAACGCTTGCGTTTCAGGTTTTTTGAGACCTGCTTGAACTTTGAATGGAGTTAGGTTAGGGGATGTAAAGGTGCCGGCTGTATCAGATAGATGTACGGAAGCGAGGCGGTGAGTTTCGAGGGAAATGCTAGGGTGAATACCATTATTGTAGTTTGAAGTAAAACGGAGGTCAAGAAAGCATTGAGAAAAGAAGCATGGCTGGAGGGAAATGGGAATAGGAAGCTGAGATGGAGAAAGTTTATTGTGTTTATGCGTGACGCGACCTTTTTGCAGCGTCAGAAGAGCTCCGGGTTCGATTCTCTCAGATGTGCTACAAAGGAAGTTGGAAGAGACTGTCCTCGACGTGGGTTGACAAAGGCCTTTGAATGTTTTTCTACTAAAAGTGTGAAAAATGGGTTCACATTGACAAAGAGTGGAATTCTGCACACGCGAAAAGTATTTGACTGCATTGAGCAAACTTCTTGGCCCACGTTATTTACTAGCTACAGTTTGTGTTGAGATTCAGAGCTGGACAAGCCCATCTCTAAGTTTTCGTACTCATCTTGAAAGAAAAACAAGATTCACTTAAATCTCACAGCATCGCACTTTTAATCAGCATTTCATTTGCTCCCTTGGAACCGCACAGAAAACTATGACCTGATGACATTAAGGTCATACCCAACTTGACTTTGAAAGCGGCAGGCGGCAGCTGCATTAATGTTGCCTAATTTCAGTACTTTATGATCCAGTTTTGACTGGTTTACCAAAGAACTAGAAAATACAGCATAGTCAATTCATTCGAGCGCATTTACTGCTCGAAAAACATTCTGATCAGCTATCCTTATACGATTCTGTACTTCGATCTGCAATTAAATGCTCACATTTTATTTCACATGTTTTGCATTTAGATTAACCTTCAAAAAAGTTAAATCGATCAGCGCTGAAGATGCACTTCGTGTTTTTATGTCAAAAAGTTTTGAAAGAGCATTATAGTCAAAACTGATTCCAGTAGAAGAATGTACTGGTGTGAAAATATTTTAAATGGAGTCAGCCAATGTCGTAATTGCATTAATGCTCAAAGCACCCCATGAAAGGTTGAGAAAGCGAGGAATGAGGGCTTATAAGCACTAAACACGTCATCGAATTTTGTACTTATCTCACATACAGTATGAGAATGGCAAACTTGTGTTCTAATGGTCTGAAGTTTAAATTTTTATATTTCGATGAGAGGGGGAACGCCATGCCAGCTATTTCACTTTCTGAAAACTGGTACTGGAAAGTACTTTTGACCATCTTCTTTTTTGGTTGAACTTTGGCAACAAGATGATAACTAAAGATTCAAAATCAGCCACATTTGATCCGCTGTACGAAATAGGAGGAACATGATTAAGCGATCAAAGGCGGCTGGGGAATGTCTGGCCCTTGTGAGAAGAATAATGGCGTTCGAAGCCATTTAACTTTCAGAGACTTGTATAAGTCCGGAAAAGTTAAGTTTGCCGCCCCGCTCAACTTCGGTAATCAGCTTGCTTACAATTAACCATTCTTACAGGGCCCATATTTGGGTAATCAGTCGTTCAATCAGGTAATATAACTATAGACAACTCTGTCCAGTCAATGATCTTCCCGAACCGTTCAGTTCATTGAAATTTACCATCTTTTGGTGTTCAAGCACCAGCATACCAAATTTGTAGAATAATGTAAGATAGCTATAAATCTTGACTGCTGATAGATTTCGTGAAAATGTTAATAACCGAACAGAGTATTTTTGCTTGTACACTCCAACTTACTGTGAAGTAAGTTTGGAGCTCGGTCGTGAAGACGAAATTCAAAGGACACAAGTCAAAAATTATAATTCTAAGCTAATTTTTACAGAATTAAGCAGGTTTGTGTGTATTCTAGCTTCTTGAGGGTAATTTCAACATACTTTTTACCGTAGCGATACAAACTGACAGGATAAAGAAAGAGCTTGAAAACATCTGCATTCAAAGAAGGTAGCAAAGGCCAGCAAAATTGTGTGCGTGATTCAGTAGACAAAAGTATGAGATAATCGCCCTGGTAGTGGCAGTTTATAAGGAAATTCTCGTCAAGTGGGAAGGTCTCTTCGTAGAAGGCTTGAATGCAGATAAATAATGATGATGAAGGTAAAATCAAGCCCTATTCAGCATGGTGGCAAGCGCATTTGCATTTTCTTCTTGTATATATTGTATGTATAAGCTCATTTTCTCCAAATTTTCTCAAAAATCCAACATTCAGAACTTCCGAAATTCAGAAGACCAAATTCTTTGGCAGACTTAGGTGGATACCGGTTCTGATAATATTAGTGGCGCAACAAATAAAACATGCAAGTTGAGTGCAGCATGTACGCGTGTACGCCTGCATTGCAAATTCGTAAGTTGGACAAGAACTGAAATTTGTAAGTTCTACAAACTCTGTGGGTTTGGACAGTAAATACACTCAAGAAACGAATACTTAAAGTTTAGAGTGCTGCAATCGCATCGTACTGATGATTTAGCTAAATCAGCAGCTTTGATTGCAACCAAATCATATGCAGTTTCAGGTAGTTAGCAACAAACAGAAGTAAAACAGATCGTGCTGTCTGTTATAAAATTTTCTTCAATAAGCCGTTGTCAGCCTGTACGCTGTTTCTGGGGAGGAACGCTGGGAGAGCTAATGAAGGTTTGTCAGTTTTGCCATTCACACAATGGCTGAAGAGAACCTCACAAAAAGAAGCGCAAATATGATTGCCACGAAGGTTCATTCAAGTGATAACAAGAAAGATCGATTTGTGGATAAGAATAAATCAGAACCCGTTAATCTTATTAGATGGTTTACACTAATGTTGTTTCTGTGGTCTGCAAAATAATGAGTTTCATAGAAGCGGAATATGACGGGGAGGAAGCTTCGACTTAATATCTGACAAAAAGAACAAGAGTGAGAAACCGCAATTTACACCGGTGTGCACGAGATCACATCTTGTTTGCATTGAACTGAACTGAAATTTTCAAATAACAGACTGAGATACTGATTACGATAACAGTTACTAAGGAGTGAAGAGAAAGACGCCGCAGCAGATAATTGGGCAGATGTGTTTTTGCAAACGTAAAGAACGCGTTAATGAATTCAATCGACGTGACACAAGAACCGGTTGTCCGGTCAGACCAAATTTCACGCCTAAAACCAATATAACTGGTTAGCACAGTTTATAACTACTCCGCTAGGTAATTGGCGGAACTAATATTTTCGAAGATTTCCTTACCTTCCAGCTGCTGATATGATGTAAGTGTGTGCACGTGGATTCGTATCAATTGGGTAAAAAAGGTTATGATATAAATTGCCGCGCATCAAAGTTTCACCTATCATCGACCCAAAAAACCCGAATGGTAGCCATACCATCAAACGTAATATGAAACTTTCTCATACCGCACCAATTTCGTACATATTTCATATATAATTTCCAATCCCATATTTAAATCTATTGGATATAATGATTGTGCTGGGCGCGATTTCCAATTCTTTGACCAATTATCAGATTCATAAAGTATTCAAGTAGCGAAATTGTTGGTTGACGTAGTTTCATTTCTAGCCCGTATACATCAACAGTTTTCAACTAATATTACGTAGCATATTATAATCAATATTTTCCAGCCCACAAGAAATATTGATTTGTATAATTACCTCCGCTTAAGTCATTTAACTTTGGTAATATGTCAAGATCAGAACAAGTTTCAGCTAATTAGAGTGCGGTGTAAACTGGAAGAGAAGAGAGCAAACGTAAAGTAGGCATAGAATGTGCCGCAAATTTTTGCCTTTGAAGTTTTAGCTAAATTAAAAAGTCTGAACTTGTGAAATCGTCTGTGTCTGGAGGCTTAATTGTTAAGTAGGATAAATTTGTGAAGCGTAAAGCTTCTTAAGCGAGCGAGGAACAGTAACCCTAAAAACGTATGTGGATGGACGAGAAATCACAGCTTGGTGAGTGGAACTGAGGCCATTAGTACAGATATTAGAGGATAAATTGGGTAAAAACGATAAAAATGGTAATGAGAGTTTGTGGTAGGGCCACTTGTTAGGGACAGCTCCCTTGAGAGGCAGTCTGATATTTCCCAAGTGTTCCCGCTCATGTCCCGTGCAAATACTTGTGGAAAAGTCCACATTCTTTATCAGGACTGCAAATTGTGCGTAGCGAGAAATAATGGCTAGGGGAGCATATTGTCCGATTGTAATGTTCCGGCACAAGTACATGCAGATGAAATGAAAAGAAGGAAAGTATAAATGGAGGTTGGGAAAATCTCTGTATCTGATTGAAAGTTGCTGTTGTGGCGTGGAGCATAAAACTTTCTTCAATTGGTAAGTTCCTGCGACCACGGCAGTCTGGAAAACTTTGCAATACGAAAAGAATTTCATTCAGGCTGACCACAGTAATGGAAGGAAAGGCGAGAACTTGTCATCTACACTTATGTTTCACTTGCGACCACTTATCACCTAGTGATAGATTATAGTATACAGCGGTAGGGACCATCAGCACATGCATGGTCATTATTAACCCACAGTGAAATTAAAGCAGAAGCTTCTGTTATACTGTATATATGTATTACGAATGGGCATTCTTCAAACTGAATTCCTCCGAAAGCCATACTTGCCCTAAAAGCTACAAAACAATTTCTGAAGATTTGAGATAAATGGTTCCTGTTAAGCTTGATTTAATCCAGGTACGACCATGAGTGAAGACAAACAACGAATTGTGAAACAACGCAAGTTGCAAAATTGTTGTTAGGCCTACTTTAATCAGGAAAATTTCAATCGTTTGACTGCCAAGAACAGGAAAGTGTTTCTGTCAATGAGCATGAAATTCGCAGTGTTTGATAGTAATTTGCAAGTAAAGTCGGTTGTGTAACCGTGTAATTTGTAAAGCTTCCACTCTCATTTAAACTGACGACAGGTTCAAGTTCAAGTGAGAAACTTCCTGTCTTGGGGCAATGTTCTGCGAATCACACACAAGTGGGAGGATTTGTTGCACTTATTTCTCAAAGAACCTTGAAATAGAACAAATTCTGCAGACAGACACTGCCTGGGTGGTTAAAACAGTGGTGGTCGAAGAGATTTTTGCGACATTTGCCAATATTATTGGCTTGCAGGTTACCAAGACTTTAAGTTTACAAACTGAGCTTAAAATGCGGCGTGTTACAGCTGATATCTTGAAATGTTCTCTCTTTAAGAATATATACAATGTATGTAGTATGAAGTGAGTTTATGCGCTTTATGTACAGAAATTATTATGGTCTCAGAAGGACAAATGCTAAAGTACGTATACATGATTCTGATTTTGTGATTTGTGCGGCATCATTACTTGAATTTTTGGCTACTTTGTAAGTATGGTCTGCCACACCCCCTTGTAGGTCACGGTTGAACGGAAGACATGATAGATACTTTGAGCGACTCTTCCGTTGTCGTTCCCTTGTCTTTTAAGTTGTCCATCCATAATATCTGATAAAACTCAAATGCAATGTTTTTTGGTCAACTGTTTGCTGAATTGTAGAATGTCGGAGAAGTAGCCGCTAATGGCAGGGATGTTATTTACTAAAGAATACATAATCTTTTGCGGAAGTGGTCTCAATTGAGACTCAAACTTAGTGTTGCACATCGATTTCGATGACGGATATGACAACAAAGGTGTTAATAGCACAAGATAGCGTAATACTTGATGCTTGACTGCCTTCAAATGACGTGATTCGTGAGTTTGTTTCAATGAATCGAGTGGACGATTGAAAGGAAGAGGAATATTATTAATGGCAGTATCGCCATTTCCATCGGACGGCTGTTTTGCAGGGGACGGTTACAACGAGACAAACGACCAACTTAAGACGATGTTGTATTGGGGTTTAGCAAAAGTACCAAGTGGAGGATATGCTGGTGAGTTTAGTGGTTGAGCCGTTGAGTGGAAAGAAGCAACATTGTTTAGGATAAATGACCGAGATGACAAATACAGTTAGAAGAATTGTATTGTCTCTCTCCTCTGAAATAAGCGTTAGTCAACCGGATCGAATTACGATTACATGATGGCCAGCAAAA
Source organism: Sphaeridia pumilis (assembly GCA_034698345.1). Classification (NCBI taxonomy): domain Eukaryota; kingdom Metazoa; phylum Arthropoda; class Collembola; order Symphypleona; family Sminthurididae; genus Sphaeridia; species Sphaeridia pumilis. The sequence continues at coordinate 6,952 of JAQGBJ010001136.1, read as the reverse complement.
TTATCGAGTGGATATTGTCTCGTATCTGTTGAGCTTGAGGACGGATAAATCACTTGGATGGCCATATATAATGCAGTCTTTTCATGGTCAAGTTGAAGTTGAATGCTCGCTCTTATCTTTAGCGCAGTTGTATTGATTTGATTTTCTATTCTTTTTTGCGAATGTTTTTAGCTAACCGAGTATCCGAATTGTTCTCAAATTTTGTGATCCCGGAAAATTCTGTTGTTTCCAGCTATTCGATTCCAAATTCCAGCTGAAGTAAAGTTTAATTTATCCATGGAAGGTTATAATGTATCAAAGAATTCCAGAAATTTTGTTTGGTACTGTATTTCCGACAAAGGCAACTTAACCTTCAGGTATAATCAATAATTGTTATTCGGGTCACGAAAAATGTGCTTCAAGAAAACTAAGGGCTGAGATGTGAAGGATGTCGAGGAGTCGAGATCGCTTTGTACCGTATGTGAATGCGGGTAACACAAGAAACGGCCGAGAAGGAAGAGAAAATTGTAGCGAAACAGGTACGGAAAGTTGGGAGACGTGCGATTGTTTCTGATTTGCATGCAACACGTCGAAGGTATTTGGATGAGAAACCCGGTATGATTGGAGCTTGATTAGATTCAAGAAGGCATAAGAAGCAAATTAATTTACACCCAGTTGTTACGAAATTCATGCTCAGAATATGCTGGCCCTTCCCAAAGCGAAACTGCATATTTCGCGAAACGATCAAGCCGAGAATCCCATCGGCAGACGCCTGCATAATTTTGTTATTTCCGAGATTCAATTTGTGTACCACACCGTATGCATCAAAAGTAGCATTCTGCATTTCATCGACATCTTGAATTTTTACCTTGGGTTGATTTACGGCATTTCAGCCAGGAGTGCAACATGGTTGATCGACGCTCAGTATCGTCTTTCTGCATTCCTTCCAGGATATTTTGAGCTTACTGTTGGCTTTAGTTTGTTCAGTAAAAATTTATAAACATTGAAAATTATATGTGGTTTGCCTGAGCATCGGTGCACGTATGAACTGATTTTCTAATTCAAAAAACAAGCTGCGAAAGTTCAGCTGCCAGAAGCAATGCAGTTGACCACTGAAATGAAGTTACCGATCACCGTTATGCCTTCAGTGGTTCAACTCAATTTGCTCGGGATCTGTGGGCAGATCCGAGTGTGCCGGATCAAGTTGATGACCACACGTTATCAACAAATGTTGCATTGGTGGCAAAAGCGAGTGCATGCCTTAATTAAAGTGACGGGACTTGCGTTTTTGCCCTATGCAGGTGGTAAAATCAATGTTTTTGCGGTGAAGAAATGCCAATGACATAACACAATTTGTTCAACGCACTTAAGCATTTGCAGTAGCCCAATAATTTCTTTGTTTCTGTGGAGTTCTTGTCGCCTTTTTGCCGTACATAAGCGTGTGTGTACGGTTACAATAATCAGATTTTAGACATGGTCAGGTGGAATAACGGTTTAACGCGAGTGGCAGCCAGTTTCATTTGTGTTGGACATTAAATCGATTAATTTTTGCAACACTCGAGTTTATGGTTTAAAGTCTCGTTTCATCAGTGACTCATATTTTGCTGCAGAACCACGTCTCAGTTGAAATTATGAAATATAACGTTGAAACTCATATTAATCCAAACGATAGTTAATTATGCAAGTAGATTGAAAATAAAAATTTCTCAAACGGTTTTCGTACGTTGGTGCGCAAATAAAACCCAAATTTATTTGAATCATGAAGATTGATACGTGTAATAAACTTTGTAATCTTCTTGAACTCAACTGTGAGCTGGCGCTGGTACAAATCGATTTGCGAAATTGAAATTTAAGCCGCAACCGGTTGAGGTGCACAGATTATTTGTTTCTGTATTTTGATTAACCAGCATCATTCTGGTTTATCCTGGTAGTAGTAGGCTGGTCAGGACATCCACGGGGATGAAAAACGAAATCAGCACCGCAAATTCTACAACTTTTACAACTCGAATTTTTGTTGAGTGTTGTACTTTGTGGAGAAAAACCATCAAACCCACAGAGTTAGCAGAACAAAGTTTTAACGATTCTTTACAGATGCGGTTTTTTACAGAGCGAAATATTTATTTACTCGTTTCTATAATTGACGTAAGTTTAGGGTTCTAGCTAAATTAACGTGGGGTTAATTTAGGACTTGATGCGGAAAAGTTAAAAGAGGTGTATTGCATTTGATTTCACATCATATGATTTTGATTTGAAGATTAAAAGTTAACTGTTGTGCTAGTCTACAGAAAAAATCAAGTATCAAGGAATTTGTTTAACCAAGATTTCCGGATTGAGACACATGTTGGAGTTTGACATTAAATCTGCAGCAAAGATGAGAGGATGAACTTTGGTATATAAATAAACTCAGCTAACACACTTTTTGAGCTAGAATTGCATTGAAAATTGTTTAAAGACGATTGTGAAGTGGATGTACACCTGCAGTTGACGCTCAGCAAGGAAGCTGAACAGAACGAGATTCGAAGGATGATCATTACACTGGGCAGCGGGAACGTTTTGCTCATCCCTGTTGGAGGTCATCGTGAAGCTGCTGGAGTCTGCCATGTATGATCCGTTATGCATAACCAGTAAACGAGTAAGCTACACGATTGATAGCCGTGTACCTACCTGTCGGTAAAGTCAAAATACGACCGAGCGTTCTTCGTTATAAGCTGCAGGAATAATTAAAAAACATGTTAGTAAGCAGGTGTGAATGGTTAAAAATTTAAACACGTAGAAAAACTTGTAGGAGATGAAAAATTGAACAGAATAAAAATATTGAAACTTGCGTAAATTCGCATAGTGTACAAATGAGATTCTGATTTGATCATAAGTGACCCCCGATGGCTGCAACTTTGAACGGCAGAAAAATGATGATTAATGCAATATACACGAACATTGGATATATTCATGATGTAAGTCCTCTTGGAATTAAAATTACAGATGCAGCAAACTTGTCCTCCGACTATGGAACTGGTCAACGAACAACAGGTTACCTGTATACAGCCTCATAACTGCTGATAGATATTGGAGATATTCAATGATTATCAAATCTACCGTCTTTTATCACGGCTTATGTCCTTACAGCGATGACTTTTCTTGTAATAAAACGTTCGTTAGTGAAGTTGAGCAGAAAGGAATAATAGGAAGAAAGAAAGCCGATTGGCGTATTTGAACACGAATTTTTAACGGCTTGCAGCCTGTGCAAAAGTCAAGAACCTGATGAAAAAATTGATCATATTTATAATCTGATCAATAAAGAAAGACAGCGTTTGCGAGCAAGGATAATACACGTGGTTACGTTGATTGTGGCAAGAATCACGAATTTTTCGGCTACTGGTTCTGCAACTTGATATGTCGGAAGTTAATTGGCGTATTGGATTGAGGAAGATGAGGTTCATCCTTTTGTACTTTTTCGATTCGAAGGAAGCCCAGGCAACAAACGGCTTGGAGAATCCATGTTTTCTGACGGTCATTCCATAAGAGAAAAATGAAACCGTGTCATCTTTGTCATATCTGATCAAGTTTAAGATGCGACAGAAACTGGTAGAAAATGTGATGCAGCCGAGTGGAGACGGTGTAGATTATTGCTTTTGGCAAAGAATGTTAACATCGATAGGACTTTTTTTGTATTGACAGGATCTGATGGTGGGTATTCGGAATGTTAAGTGACTACGGTCATAAGCTGAGTAAATTGCTCCTGTATCAACATTATGATTTTGACATGGTAAAAAATGAATGGTGCTTGTCGCTGCAGAGCTTCCGTTGATCAAGTGTGGTATTACGTGGTGACAGGACGCAAAAAGTTGATTTTGTCTTGGTCATTCCCGCATCGGAAACCAGTTTTGCGGATGAAATAGCCTGTGGCAGCAATGTTGTGAAGATAAAATGATATCGATAGAATCGATGGTAACGCCAAAAGCGGTGTGACTTTGACGTCTGCAGGAAGAAACACATGGAGACGAGCAAGAGTTGAAAGCCGATGAATAAATAGAGCATGGCCAAATTAGATTGTTTTACTTTTGGGGAACAATTTTCGACTACGTGCGTGCATGCATAGATTGAAGGGATTTTGTGCGGTAAACTGTGAGCAAATATCATAGCGGAATATGATTGACTGTAACGGATTGAGAGCGTTGTGTAGTGACAAATTTTTGATTGGATTCCATTCTTTGCAAATTGCGGCTATCGCGAATTTGCATACGTGGCACAATTTATATAAACCAAAATATAATGATACAATGTTCTTGCGGTCATACCGATCTCTACTTTTCTGCACAACAATTCTGTCACATTGCTTGGACAGCAGAAGAATGCTGACGGAAGATCATGACAAAGCCTCAAGGGTCTGCCGACAACATAAATGTTGCTTTGCAGAGCACGTACATGCTCAACGCCTCGGGTTAACCTTGAGAGCCGGGGACTTTGTCCGATCATGATCTTCCAAATTTAGCTTCTCTGGACACTAGATTAATCATCATTGCCTTGCGTTCTGATGGATCTGAAAATTACAAAACAGTAGTAGTATTTTTCAAGAGACAATAGCTAGGAGTTCAATAGCTTAAATGTGGACACGTGAGTACGAAAAAGTATTTTATCAGCTTAATGAAGACCAGGCTTGAAAGATTCCAAGATATGAAACTTTGGCTGTTGGACATGGTTAATTTTTGTTGATTGGGAGTCTTGTATTTCGATGGATGAATCAGCAAAATTATACACTTTAAATGGTTTGCTTAAGGTGAAAGAAGAAGAAAATGTTCAAGGGGAGTAAAGCGTTTAGAGGAACAATAGTGACACAATTATATCACACATTCAGAGCTCCGAGTCCACAGTAAGACAGTGTCATTGCCATGTACGGACCCTTTTTACAGCAACTTTTAGTGACGTTAATCATGCGGAAGATGGACTTTTCTCTCTCTCTCTCATCAGACGACATGGCAAGTGATAACGTAGTATTGTCTCGAAGCATTGTTGTTGTTCTTCTTGTCGAAATGTTGTTGTGACCACCTAATGACCATCGGTTGAGTGGTCGGACATTTGGTGGTCACTCCTTTGATTTCTTACAGCAATGCATCGAGCGGGTGCAAAACACTTGATCGCCGTCTACCTGTTCCATACAACAACCACCATACACTTGGATGACGGTGATTTGCAAAAATTAAGGTGTAGTGTAAAGTCGTGTAGGTGTGAGATAAACAGGTGCAGTGGTGATACCAGGAGTAAAAGGATGTCGTCGTCGTCGTAACGTAATAGTATAGGAGGGAGCAATCCGTTAACTACAGTTTCGTGTGTAATCTTTTAATGGCGGTTATTATGAAGGGGCGAGAATAAAGGAGCTGGCGGATAGCCGTTAATGAACGTTTGTTACACATCCGAGATGCCCAGAGATGAAGAAGTTGATTAGTTTCAAGAAGGAAGGATGTGGAGGACCTCGGTAAATCATGGGCTTGCCTTCACTGGACGCCTGTCAAACTGGCTGACTGTGAATGAAGAGGTGCGGGCTCGCTTGCTTGCATAACTTTTTAGCACCGTCCACATCATACCGTTCCTTTCTAGACTCTTGACCGAAATTTCAATGATGCTAAATGCATTAGCGGTATTTGATAACGCTGTATATTTGCACGCCGAGTTATCTGCCCACATCAAATTGCACCTGTGTTTACGGACATTACGGGTAAGGCAGGACACACAGTGGGGAACAAAAGATTGTCAGTTTCTTTGAAGCAGATTGGAAAATCTATCGGATCGAACATGTATGAAGGAGATGGGACTCCCATGATGATGGAGGAGCTATATAAAGCTGTGCCGAAGGCTTCCAGTAAACCAAAGCGGGGATCCAACAAGAAGGTGGCAAGTAAGTAACTGAGTAGCGAAATGAGCTTAACTGAGAAGAGACTTATCATTGTTGTTGTTGTATGATGGAGGAGTGTTTACGGACAGGAGTAATTGGAAAATATTTTGGTAGACTAAGACGACGATGGAGTGGCTGGAGTAGACAAAGGAAACAAGTCTCCGGTGAATTTCGTTGCGTACGAGATGTCGTCAGTATAATAGAGATGGAAGATTGAAAAGGCGAATGATTGACGTTGGTGTAAAAGACTGAGGAGGAGAGGGAAGGCGGCAGAAAAACGGATGCCGACTATCTGATTTCCATATTAAGGGATCCAATTAAACCGATCTGAGGATCGATTGTTTGTTTTGCACAAATATATACACACATCAGAGAGACAGTTGAACGTCGGACCCTCTTGGTTGCCCGATTCCATCAAAGATTTCTTCCGAGGGAAAGCACCATGATATTTCGACGGACCAGGTGCAGCAGTTGCTTATTTGTGGGCGCATTTCGATTTTTTCTTTCTCCACTCCAACTCAAATGCTAGCATACAATAACAATAATATCCTACTCATGACAAGAAGATGAGCTCAAGTTGTGACGTAATTTTGCTTTCAACTCCAGATGTTGTCTTTGCGATTAGTTTCTAAATCTAAATTCAATTTTGGTGGGGGAGCCAATAATTTCCTGATTAGTGTCATCTCCGACATTTGACATTCAGCGCAAGAATATAATGCCCAAAAAAGTAGCGTGATTGTTAAGCAAATTACATTGTTCAATTCAACAAAAACCGTTAAGACAAACATGTACAAAAATTGGGAAAAGTCACGCTTTTCGATTCATTATTCGCTGCTTTCTTTTGCTGATCTTTGACAATAGAGGCCATTATGAAGCTTGTATTCTAAAAAACTTGTTATTCTAACGATCCGATCCCGGCAGGTGCACAATGTGTTGGTTGGGTTGAGGAATATCAGAAGATTCGGGTATGCCAAAGAGCGGGAGCAGATAATGAAGAATGGAGACTGGGAAGGAGTTGACGGGCTGCTGTTGGCTGAATCGGCGGTGGTAGTCACAATGATAATGTATTCAAGTGTCAGGTCAGAG